>CAKKOB020000204.1:15179-49272 GCA_918844115.2 Phlebotomus perniciosus | reverse complement strand
AAGGCTCAAAAAAAATTTCATGATTATGATCGAAACAATAAGGATGAAAGATATAAACAATGTAAGATTTTCTCCAGGAAAATTCAAGGGTTTTTAGGCAAAAAGCAAGAAAATTCAAATAAAACACAGAAGAATTTTGTATTCGTACGCAAAATTTATATTGCTGAAAATTTAGAAAAAAAATCTGAAAGTTTGAGCTTCATTTTCATTCCAAAGATCCCCGTTCTCCTCTACTGATCTTATAGAGTTCCGGCTACTTTCTGTATTGTCAAAATGTTCAGGAGGTCAGGACATAGGATTAATTCTATTTTTAACCATTTTTTTAAAGCCCTAATCTTATTTAAAAAAAAGCGTAAGAATGTGCCAAGAAAAATGTGTGTTACACGTGAAAAAATTCTCGTGTGAAAATCGACAATCAGCCAATTTAAAAAAAAAGAGAGTGAGTCTCGAGCGAAAATAATGGGAGAACACTTGACGCTTTTTATCAATTTTTCGCGCGGGTGATGTGCTATTAAATATAAAGCATTCTTGTGATTTTATCTTTATTCCCAATTCCACTCACAATTTGCAAAGTGGAGGAAGTGTGAATGAGGAGATTTTGTTTAAAAATATCAGAAAAATGTGAGATATAAGTTTTGTGTGAATTTAGGCCACAGTAAGACGAGGTATACCACGACAAGACAACGATATAGTCTATAGTGAGAAAACAATTCAGAATGTCCACAGAGGATTCGTCAAAGGCTAAGCAATCGTGGTTTAGTTTTCCTTAGGAGAATAACTCCTTCTCACCCATTTTAAGACATTACATTTAAATTAAAGCTAGTTTTTCAGCATTATAAATTCTTCTTTCAATTTTGAATACTAACCTGGGAGCTATAGTTAAGCTGTGGGACGTGAAGCCCCTCGCCAGCGCTCAAACCGTGCAGGGAGAGGCGCGAAGCGACTCGTAATCTATAAAACGAAGAAGAATGAATTTCTTTTATAGCTTTCAACGCTAGTCATATATTGAGTGTGTAGAATGATATTGAATACTAAAGATATAGTCATTAATGTTTGGAGATAAAGTTATTCTATTGGAAATGAGAGAGAAGATCAAACAATGTATAGCGCATATATTTAGTATTTCAGGGGTTAGTGACTATATAATTAGCATATATCCAGGGACTAAAAGTGGAATAGGTAGAATAAAATACCTATTATGAAAGCAGATTGATTGGGGCAACTTTTAAGCCAATAATCATATAAGTTGTGAATCAGGAAGAATAATTTATGATAAATTTTAAATTGGGCCAATTTATTATTTGCCAGAAATTTGTTGACAAAACATTCTCTTCATAATGAAAAATGGAGTAGTATTCAAAATTTTTTTGAAATATCTGAGTTTTTTTTTAGAGAGAAAGAGAGAGAGAGTGAAGTCTGAATATTACCCAATAAAGAATTGCTCCTCTTTACTCCACTGTTTTTTTTTTAAGTCAACTAAAAATTAAAACCAGTTAAACACTTAAATATATAAGCAAAATACAACGGAAGTTATTATGGAAAATCCTTTGGAGAATTTCCAGTGGAAGTCCAGGAAGAATTCCAGTGGAGAGCTCCACAGTCTGAATGTTTTGGAGAATTAGAACCATTTAGAATGTGTCCAAGAACAAATAATTTTTTAAAGAACCTTGAAAATTATCACATTAATCTAATATCTATAAAACATTTGAAATTTTCATGGAATTACAACACAGCTAAAAAAAAGCTACTTTAACTGCTTTTTGAGTTGAAACTGAATTTTGCCTCACATGACTGGTATGTAATCACAAAGTTCTTATACATACAGTGTGCAAATTAGCCATTCTACCTCATAATAGAACAGCAATAAATTTTCCATGAAAACGAGTTTATGAGACAAAGTCAAGATTAAGTTATTTATTTTATCCGGTATTCACAAATATTTTTATCGACTAAACATGTGCAAGATCGTTTTAAAATTTTGTCGACACTCTTCATGAATAGGAAAAGGTAGAAACATGCAAGGATTCAAGCGTAAAATCAAAATGAATTATTTTATCGTTTCTGTAGCATTTTTTGACATCATGCCAGTCATGTTTGTGATCTCCTTCAAAGAAATTTCGTTGATGAATTAAGCATATTTTCACGGCGAATTAGATTCTACACGCTGTGAGTAAGCCACTGAATTGAAAATTAGCCTAAGAAAGGTGTGGCATGAAAAATCCAATAAATAGTTAGTGTGGGAACAGAATAAAATTGAAATTTTTCATTATTGTCTTATTGTAAAGGTTTATAAATTCATAAAGTGCAAGCAGACTATGTAATCTGTCCGAGATATTACAGATAGAGACAACTTTTGTATACAATTTCCCGCAGATACGCATTTTACGCCGCATAAGAGCAATACTGTAATCGCTGTAATCCGTCTACGATAGATGACAGAAATGACTCCCTCCTAGTTGGTTATATTTTAAGTCAATCTAAATAATTTTATGGAATTATTTCAATTTAGCGATGGTTAGAAATCATTTGGATAAAAATCATTTGAAAAGAAACAAACTATACTTTCCCACAAACACAAAGTCTATCTCCTTCTGACACAACGTATCGGGGCACACCGCAAAGTCACTTCGTACTCTAGTTTAAATTCAATTCTATGAGCGCTATAAATTGCTCACTTTATTGGATTCATTCATTAAAACAGAGACACACTCGCAAGTCAATATTATTAAGTTGTGAGTAGGCAGGTAACTTTAGTTGTTTTGTATTTTTTTTGAGATTTAATACATAATAATTAATCATATATGCATCTTATGAATATATTATAGATGTTAATTTAGTTAGGTACAATAATATTGTTCTATAATATTATTTTCATGACAAAGCACAACTTAAAGAGAGTGATTAATTATTGGCTAATCCACGTATCAGTAAATAAATATTTTGGCAAATCCTCTTTTGTTTCATCAGCCAATTAAAGAAACACAGATTCGATGAACCATAACTGATAAGGGTTTTATGTATAGAAGCTATAGAAGTATATGGTTGTCTGGCAAATTGAGATAATTTCACTTAAGAAAGATGAGAAGAATATGAATCGAATCCTTGACACATAATCTTGTAAATCCACTTGGGATTTTACAAATAAGCATGCAAATGTATATTTTCGTATTTATTTTTCAATTACTTTTTTACATTCAGTCTGAAACAACGTCTTCAAAAAATACATTAAAGAAAATTCCAGGCAGATGAGGAATATGTTTTCTAAATCAATTATTAGCAATTACCTGATTGCCCATTAGAATTATCACTTTAACGGTTTTAACAGTACGTGATAATATAAATAACATACATTTTTGACAGCGATAATTTCTACTCAGAATACTCAAGGGAAGATATTATAGCCAAAAAGACGTACACCACATTTTGCAGACAAGTTCTCCAAAACTAAAATTAAAAAGCTTTGAAGAATTTCTTTTAAAAACCTACTCGTAAATTTATGCAAAGCTTTTTTAGAGTAATTTTAGAACGCTTTACTAATCAAGCATACTTTTCATCAAAGTTCAGGAATTTCTCTAAAGCTAAAAAAAAAACTATCAAAATATCTTAAACAAACTAACGATCTATTAGTGTGGATCTATAACATAAAGCTTCGATTATTTTTAAAGATTATTTTTAAAATTTTTAAATTTTTAAGGCAAATAAGGATAGCCTAAACTTGAAGGACAAGTAGCTAACTTAATCTCAAAGCTGGCATAAAGCTCAAGCCTGACTTGAAGTTTTAAGGTAGCTTAAGGCTTAACGCAAATATTAAACTTAAGTATAACTTTGAAGTTAAATTTTGCGTACGGAGTCTATATGCTTATAGATTAAGACTAGTTTAGGACTTAAGCTTGGTCTAAATCTTAAGGCTAGCCAAGAACTCAAACTTCTAACCCTCCCCCTTGACATACAACGCATGGGGGCACCACGCAAAGTCACTTTGCACTCATTTTTCTTTCGAGCACACAGTGAAGGAAAACAAAACATTGATGATAAGATTTCTGCCGCAATCACATTTATGCGCTGAATATTTCTGTCAAGATTAATCAGCAGAAAATTACATAATTTCGTCTGATTTTTCAGATTTTTTTGGATCAGGTTTAAAATTTCACGCTGTACAGAATTGTGGGAAACCCTTTTCATAAAATACCTTATTTCAAACTTATCCAAATAAAATAGTTAGGACCCAAAGTTAAACTTTCAAAAAATCTCTTTCAAGTATTGTAGGTTAGAATAAAAATTATTTTTTTTTATTATTATTACGACAAAGACACATGCGAAACAAGAAAAGTTCGACTGATGACTTTTTATTTTGCTTGATTCCCATTAGAGCTTGAACTGGTTGAAAATTATCTTTTTCCGAGATTACCTTTTATTATGTGAATCTCAAGATATAAATCTACGAAATTTTTATATCTTCTTCCAAACAAGGAACGTCCCTTATCGGAAAAATTTGTGAGTGTGAATATATCACTTCAGTGACGTATGAAGGTCTATTTGTAGCAACACAAAACTTTTTCTATTTGGCTCAACCAAAGAAGTGACTTTGGTGTTATGTTCAGATGAAATGATATCCCGCATCATATAGTAAATGGGGGTTTATTAAGCGACAAAAAGTTATTTCCTGTTCGTCGCAAATTCCCATCAGAAAAAAAGGTTGGCACTTCACCATTCAGATCGCATTTTGACGCTTCGAAATAAACATTGAGAATTTGCTAATCAATATGTCAATATATGGATTCGCTAAAACCTCAAGATCTATCATTAACTTAAAAATGTCGTAAAATTCTGTCTGGGAATTTTCCATCTCTTTTAATTCCATTTCACGTATAATTCATGTAGGTATGATATATTTTATATACCTAGATCTATCGGATCTTGGTATACAATATTGTAACGAAAAGTGACTCCCTTAAAAGCTTTTGAACTGAGTATGACTCCTTCTGGAAGGATAAGAATTTAATTATGCGTTCGCGCTCGCGCTCGGAGAAAAAACTGAGGAAAATGGAACATTTTTTAAGTTTCAAGTAGGTACATCTCATTCGAGAAAGGATGAGAAAGCTCTTTATAAAGGAAATCCTTCTAAGTCTGTGCTTAATGCGTGACTGATATGAAAAAAATGTAATAGTGAATTCTACAATAAATTATGTATAGAATTATAATTCAGTTCACTTTTATATATTACCTGCTGGAAATATTCATATCTTATAGGGGAGAATGGGTATCCATCGGGGGAGATGATATCAAGGGGAAAATTTACTCAACAATAAATTAACTAAGTCAAAGCTTTTTTTAAATTGCTGTAAAACTTCTGCTGGAATTTATAGAATCAATAAAAAATATATTTAAAAAATATCAGAAATTTAAAACTTTTGGATAAATTAAATGTGCTTTACAGCATCTTGAAGATCACATGGAAGCCTAAAAAATATTTATAGAGCTTCTGGAAAAATTTCCAAAGCTTTCTTTTGTTTTTGGACATTTAAAGTATATTCATTGGGTATTACTTTGATTGAAATTTTTAAGAGCACTTTCGAAATACTTTTGTTAAGCTTTTTTGAATGAGATGAAAGCTGTTCAAAACCCTACTATCAATCTTAATTAAAAGCCTAATTTAAAAAATAAAGTTTCCTGTATAATTTATTAGTTTTTTTTTTATTAAATTTTCTTTTCAGTTTTCAAATTAACAATGTCTAACACATCGAGTGGTTCAAGATGTATGGTATTTTTCAAGAAGAACCTCCTTACAATGTTAACCATTGTGGGTGTTTTTGGTGGCACAATTGTGGGCCTCCTGCTCAAAATGGGCTCAGAACACTGGACACAACGCGAAGTGATGTATCTTCAATATCCGGGAGATCTCTTTTTACGGTATGTATGAAAATACAGATCCAAATATTGATAAATCCATCAAAAATCAACTCACAGAAAACTTTCTTTTGCAGAATGCTCAAATGTCTCATAGTACCCCTCTTAGTGTCATCTATAACTAGCGCTATTGGTGCCTTAGATTTAAGTATGTCCGGAAAAATTGCCACCAGGTACGTATACAAAAAACATTTCGTCTAAGAGCTAAGTACAGAATGACTGATTGAGATATCTCATCTGAAGAGTTAAACCCCCATCATAAATTGTGAGAGCTTTGCGTGAAAATAGAAAAATCTGATTTAATACCCAGGTATAGATTTCTGGGTCAAGTGTAGATGATTTTGTGATTGAATGGTGGAGATGAAAATACGGCAAGTCTTTCTCTCTCCTTCTCCCTTTTCAAAATCTCATGGAGTATTACTTGAAAATTATTTCTGCGCACTTTATATGTCATCAGACAGCATAATTGTCAAGCAACTTTTTTCACGCATAAATTATTATTATAATGTACGAGGTGCTTTGTGAGTGCTCTGAGGCAAGGGGTTGATATTATGGGCAAAATGGTGTACAGCACTTCCAGTACATTTAAACTTTGATGAAGTTTTCTTCAGAATCCTCATGAAGTTTGAAAGCTTGATTGAAGTTCTACTTCACTGCCAAATGCGTTCCCGCACTTCCATTCAACTGTACACCACTTCTATTCATAGTATCCCCCGTATCCGCCCTTGATTTTGTATGAGGAAAAGTTTGTATGTATATATGAATGGTACTAAAAAGAGGTGGAAGGGGAATTCCCTATCATGCAAAATTACAGGGTGCAGAACCCCAATCAACTCTACAATACATCGTGACCCGCTAGTGCTTCATTTGGTGGTTAAAACGGCTAAAAAGTTTAAAAATAGAAGAATTTTGTATGAGAGGTACGAAAATTAAGTGATGGGGATGTCCCCTGTAGCATAAGGTAATAGCTGACCATACTCTATAACTAACCCCAGCATATCAGAAAAATGAAATAATTGAGTGAATGAACTTAGAATTAGGGCTTTTCATTGAACCGTTTCCCCAAGTCAAGACTCCACCCTAACACTCATTTAAAGTGTATTATACAGAATTTTTTTTTTCATGTCAACCTCTGTTCATTTGAATTATGTTTATCATCTCTGCACTTGATGGCATGACAACCATCCTACACACTGGTGGATCTTGAGCCATATTAAATCAATTTGCGCATCTCCTGCAATTTTCAGGGCAATAATCTATTACTTCACTACAACCATTTGCGCCGTCATTCTTGGAATCATCCTTGTGTGTTCAGTTCGACCAGGATCCGGAGGATTGGTCAATGAAGTGGAAAAAGGTGCTGTCACCAGGCACGTGCTCACATCGGATACACTTTTAGATCTTGTGAGGAATCTCTTCCCACCTAATCTAGTGCAAGCGACAATCTTTCAAGTGAGTATTAACTTCATTAATTTTTATTAGAAAGTAATCTAAAATATATATATTCCCTCTTTTGCCAGTATCGCACGATCTTGGTGCCACCACTCAATGCTACAAATGGTAAGAGGATTTACTCCTGGCCGAATAGAAGATAATATGTATATATATATACCTACATAGAAGATGTGAAAAATCAATTTTGGCATCAATTTGCTACTCTCTCTCTCTCATCCTTCCTTCCAGTTCCTCTCCAACAATACAAAATCACATCGGAATTCACTCAAGGCACCAATGTACTTGGACTTGTGATGTTCAGTGTGGTTCTTGGTGTTACCATCGGGAAGATGCGCAACAAAGGAAAGCCCCTTCAGGAGTTTTTCACGGCACTTAGTGAAGCCATGATGATTATTACATCTTGGGTGATTTGGTGAGACAATTTGTAATAATTTTTATTATCTAAGTATCCAATATGTATTAATGTCCTATTTATTATTTCTTCTTCTTCTTTATTCATTAGGATGTCCCCTCTTGGTGTGTTCTTTCTGGTGATGTCAAAGATATTGGAAATTGAATCCTTTAGTGATATGATTGGACAGTTGGGATTTTACTTCTTGACCGTTATGTTGGGTCTATTTCTTCACGGATTTGGTAAAAAAAATTTTTAGGATTCTCCCCAGGACGACAAACATTTTGATTAGTTAATTTTGTTTTACAGGTACGATTGCTGTCTTGTTCTTTTTGGCTACGAAAAGACTCCCCTATGGGTATGTTGCAAAAATGGGACAGGTGTTGGCTACAGCTTTTGGTACAGGATCTAGGTAAGGAAATTTATAATAAGAGCTAAATTTATAATACCCTACAATGTAAAGTTAATGGGTGCATTATTTTGATCAACCCCTTCATATATTGAGAGCCGCAAGCGCTTCATCTTATGAGAAAGTCGAAAATGGCCGAGAAACCTTCGGAAATTTTTCGAGAACCCAAGAAACCTAAGAAAATTTTGCAAAATCAGAGAAACGAGAAAACATTGTCAATGAAATTTATATATGAATAGCCTGTTGTGGAATACCTAACACATTTTCGACTGTTAAATTTGAATCGCTCAATTTATATTAGAGGGTTTAGATTCCGCTTCATGTAATTAAAGACTCTTTTCGTATTAAAGTTCTGCCACAATGCCCATCACAATTGGGTGTCTGGATGAAATGGGAATTGATCCTCGAGTAACGAGATTCGTTATCCCTGTGGGAGCTACTATCAATATGGACGGAACTGCACTGTATGAGGCTGTTGCTGCACTTTTCATTGCTCAACTGCGCGGTATCTCTCTCACTTTTGGTCACATTGTTGCCGTAAGGTGAGAAAGTTTTATTTTTAAAATTGATTCTAAGAATATCCAATCTTCATTAATGGCATTTTCCCTCACGCAGTGTAACAGCAACTGCGGCATCCATAGGAGCTGCAGGAATTCCTCAAGCTGGTCTTGTGACAATGGTTATGGTGTTGGACACAGTTGGACTTCCTGCTGAAGATGTTACGATCATTATTGCAGTGGATTGGCTTCTGTAAGTGTTTTTCTTTTTAATATATATTAACAAGCCCCCTTTTTGCATTGTAATAATGTATTTTTGCGCGTTTGATCTTTCAGGGATCGCTTCAGGACGACAATAAATGTGATGTGTGACGCGTTGGGAACAATTTTAGTCAATCACTTATCGAAAAAAGACCTCGTAGCTGACTTGGACAGAGTAAAACCAAATTTGTAATTTATATACAACTTGGATAATATTAACAAACAAAAAAAACAATGAATTTTCAGGTTGATGCAGAGCCACATGAACTGCAGGAATTAGGTGCAGGCGATACACAAATAAAAGAATAGAGAAACATCCCAAGTGTACAAAAATAATTAAAGAGAGATTGAAAATTTGTTTAAGGACTTGTGTATATATACTTAATAACTTTTTCAAAGCTCAAAAGCGTCTTAATTTTCAGGGGGGATACATATTTGTATTTCTTCTTGAGAGAAAAAAGAGAGAAAATAAAAAGCGCATTAGCCATTAATGATGAATTTTTTTTCACAAAAAATATATATAATTTTATGATTTACTCTAACATTCACACCGTTCCTTTAATCTTTCAAACATTATGAGATAAGTATTCATTGTCAAGAGTGTCTCCAATAGTTTTTTAAGCAATGTAATGTCATTAATTGGACAAAGAAATTTAGCGAAAAGATAATGAATCAGAGACATTTAATTCAATAGATAAGACGTAAATTTAGTAAGAATAATGTATGTGCTGAAAATAAAAATATATTATGTATGTAAACATTAAAGACAATACAAGTTTGAAAAAACAGTTCATTAAGTTAAGTGACAATGAGAAAAAATGTTTATCACCGTTCTCTTGCTATAGGCCGTTTTACTACAGACGGCCGGCCAGACAGACGGCTGGAAACTTTTTGAAGTGCACAATATATAGGGACTATAATTCCTAATTACAATAAGCTGGTATAAGCTGGGATTGGGAAATATCAGCTAAAAACTAAAAGACAATATAAGGAAAAATACTGTAAGGGAAAACTGAGCACATTTCCGTTTTATCCATCAAATGTCATGATAAATTCGAATAAATAAAACGCCCTAAGAGCGGCAATTGTTTAGTGAGAGTCTCCGATGGATGGGAAGCTTTGCTAAAAAGCTTTTCCTATTGGGGGCGTTATTTTCAACAAGAGACCACTTACTATTATAAAATCAAAAAATAATTGCAGAAGAAAATGAATATCGTGCAGGAGTGCACAAATTACAAAAAATATGTCCTGTTGAGAAAATTTTATTTATTTTACAAAATTTAAATTTAAAGGTAATTTTACTTTCTTATATCTATCATTTGCTTGGCGCAGGAAGCTTTTTGGGGGCATTTGAGAGCTTTTGGGAGACGTCAAAGTCAATGCCGTCATATTTTTTTTCTAAACTTATACCTGAGTGTTCATCTGAACAATTCTATAATGGAAAAATCCTAAAAGATACAAGAAATATTATCCAAGAAGCTGTCTATTCAGTGAATACGTGGTGAATATTCATTTTATTGACTCCTGAAAGTGAATATCAAGGTTCGTTCAAAGCGATTCACTGTCATTTTCTTTGAATTGAATGTACGTTCACTACATCTCGTGCAAAATAAACTCACACACTCACGCACTGTTGTTGTACTCATAATTTTCGTTGTGCGTTCGTAGCAACAAACACAGTCGCAACCCATCTCAAAAGTGGAAATGGGAAAGAGACTCTTGTGAATAAATTAAGAAAGAACTTTCACTCTAATAAAAATGTGTGTTATGCGATCAATTCACTTTTCTTCTTCATGTACAACGAGGACCGCTCTGGTAGAAAATTCAACTCAACACTCTTAATAATGTGAAAAATTTTTCGGTCACACAAAGAGCAGAAGAATAAGAAAGAAGTTTATCATTCAAAGTGATATGGATGACTGTTGCAGTGGTTCAGTGCAATCGCAAACATTTGTGGAAATTCTTTACAAAATTGGAACTCTCCACAAGGAAGTTTATCTTGTGATTTTGATTTTAATTCTCACTTTCATCTGCTCAGTAATATCTTTTTCGCGATTTAACAAAACAAAAGTTCCACGTGTGAATTCTAAATGAGTAAAATCTGGAAAAACCCCACCCGCAGAATTTAATCAGGTACCTACCTACATATATATAAATTAAATTAAAATTTATGATTAAATTTTTCAAAAAATAAAACCAACTTACTCAAATCAATGAAGGTAAAAGTTCATCAGAGAGTGTGTTCCACAAGTTTGAATGAATGAAAGAAAAAGTAAAAAACTTTCCGATGGGCAAAATAATAAATGTGTGTTTGGGGAGAGTGGGGATTATTCGAAATGAGAATGAATCTCAAACTTTGAGATTTTTCTTGTGAGTAATCAATCAGCAATATGAATTTAGGGTTCAAAATTTTTTTGCTTTATAACCCTTGGATTTTCCGGGAGAAGAAAATAAAAATGTAAATGATATGCTGATCGCTAGCTCCGAAAGCTTTAGAACAGTCAAGGCAACTATCGGAATATTGCATTTTTCAGGGTAAATTTTAACAATCATTACTCAGAACAATAGTAAAATATCTAGTTGAATGAAATATGAGGTACCCCTTATCACTCACGGTGAATGTTTGAGTGATAAGAAATTTTTACGTATTTAGATATATTTCTCTTCCTGAGAGTTTGCAGAAATAACAGTGTATGAGAGAGAGAGAATGTCGAAAGTGAAAGCTGACAGGAAAAAAAATTTACCAAATCAGACAATAACCAATTTTTATTCGCGGATATTTGCTTCCATACATTGTGAAGTCTTTCTTTGTTGATGATTTTTATTTCATTTGAATTTGCCAAAAAGTTTTTTTTCCGTTTTCCCTTTTCGTATCTGTATCTTTCGCATCACTTCCATACCTACATAATATAAAATCGTTTGGATATAATCAATAAAATCAGAATAAATTGCCTTTGACAAGCAAATTTTTCAAAATTTTTCAAATTGAAAATTAAACTAATAAGTCAAAACTTTATCATTTAGCTTACAATCGAATTACTATCTGTGATCATTTGACCATTGTGAAGAAATTTTGACGAAGGTGAGTTCTATTGTTAAACGCATGTGATTGTGAATAAACACCATCAAAATTTACTGAGAGCAAAAGAGAAAGATCCCAAAATTGACACACTTTCTTCACTAAAAGCTAATTGTAGTATATACATATATGTACATATATATTTTATGAAGATTGAAAAGACTAGACGAAAAGAGGTTAGGTATATGCGATTAGAGTCTTTTTGTAAATAAGAAACGGAAGATTCAATCAGCAATAGTAAAGTGCAAAATTACTCGCTTAATATCCCATTAATCCAATTCCAAGCATGGGCAGGGTTATTCTTTGACTTTCATCAAACCACCCGCAAATGGGTTTATAACAATTGTAATTGACTCTTGTTACCAATTTTCCTCCGACACATATATATTAGTTCTTTGTGGCTGCGGCTACACTTCATCTAAATTCTTTTCTTTCGTTCTCACGATAACTATATATATACGGCTATATATAATAGATTCATTCTTGTATTTGATTAGATGTTTTTTTTTTGGACTCGAACGATGGAACAAAGTTTCGACTTTTTGCGCGCCTTTTCACATTGATTCTCTTTTCGTGTTTTTTTTTATTAATCGAGCTCGCTATCAAGTTCAAGGAAACACACAACCAAATTCAACACTCTTTTGCATATAGCAGTGATTCTGAAACTTCTGGATAATTTGGCTTTCTCTTAACTAAAGAAGGCACTTGAAAAAGCACTCTGAAAGAAATTGCTTGTTAAATTTTGTTAACTGTTGTAAAAGTTTGTTGGTTCGTTTTGTCATTTCATAAATACAAAAAAATGTTTATTTCAATTTTGCATTGTCAATAATTTGTTGATTCAACAAAGAAAAACAAAGTTTTACAAAAAAAATAATCAATTGACAAAAATGTTGAGTGAAGTCACTTTTACAAAACTTTTGTTACTTTTTATGGGAGATGACAAACTTTTACAAACATTTTAACAAACACTTTCTTTCAGAGTAGAACTCCTATTGCACAGTAAAAGACTGCTTTAAACTATGTTTAACTAGCTGTTTAGAATTATAGGTCTTACTGGCTATTATAATGGAGAAACTTCAAAGTATGACCTCCGAAGGGATTTTGGGGCTACTTTGGACTAAAGCCACTTTACTGTTGTGCCTATATAAGGAAGAGCCCTAATTACATTTCTCACTTAAATTTCCCATTTATCCACCTCTTGGAACACAATTTGGGAAGCTCTTCTTCGCATTTCCTCAGAGCTGCGAAGAAGTTTCTTACGAGCGACAGAGACAGCGGTTGTTCAACAGTATAGAAGGTGTCCTTGGCATTCACAAGGTTAATTCAATGATACTGTGTCCGAAATTTTGTGTATTTGTGATTGCCTCTCACCTCACCACCCGGACTAAAATGACTAAATACAATACATGTGAAATCTTATTCTACGTGATTTATGATAGTATTTTATATCACGAAGTAAAGTAAATTAGATTCTAATTCTTTTTTACAGTGTAATACTTTGTGGAAGAAATATTTAAAAGAGATATACCTACATCTGGTTCTATATGGGTTGGGCTGGGAACGATTGCAACGTGATCGCGGAGACCGAGGTCGATCATTGTCACCGGTCGAACTCACAAAATATAAGTAATGAATATGCATTTCGTCACCAGAATAGAGATCATTGCACGATACAATTGTAGTTTTAGAGGGGAAAAAATGAATGTTTAATAGCAAATTTGTAAATCTTTTCTCATTTTTGTAACTCTTGGATAATTGCAAAAAAATGTTATTTGTGAATGAACGGCTCACCGACCGATGTTTCAAAACTTCCACCCCAGATTTAGCGAATCCGAACCAATTTAAAAATTATGTTCTCAAAAAAAAAACTAAATTCAGCAAATCCGAACTAAGTTTCATAATTGAGTTCTTGAATAAAAACTAGATTTAGTTAACCCGAACTGAGTTTCCAAATCATATGTTTTTGAGTGAGAACAAGGTTTAGCAAACAGAAACCAAGTGGTTTTAATTTAAAGTAATTCTGTTATATCCACGGTCCCAAACTGAACTATGCTAACTCTTAAGAAATCCCTATATAGTTAGCATAGTTCAGTTTGGAGCCGTCGATATGTGTCAAAACAGAATAACTTCTCATCTGAAGTATAGCTTATTCTGATAGAGAATGCAGTACAACAGCAAGTGAGTGGTATTCAGATTCACCCGACTAGAATCACCAACTTACTGACTACACGTGACGAGAGCCTTAAAATATTTTATATATTTTCCTTTCTAAGATGTGTTTGCCTAAAAATGAAAAACTGCTTTTAAAATCAGTTTTTATTAAGAATATCCATGATCGCGTGTGTCTCTGAGTAAATCGGTCAAGCTTTTATTAGAAAACCCTATTTGAGATTTAACCCGGCCCTGTGAGTATTTATAAAGTGACTACAAATAGTTTAGATCGGTGTGTGCTCATTACGCAATCGGTGCATTGAACTATCGTCATTCGAAGGCAGAAGCACATGTGGATAGTTCATAAAATTCACGATACGGAGAGAAAAAGAGAGAAAAGTTATAGGAGAGCCACTTAGTGTTTGTCCGTCAATGTTCATTTGAACAACAGAGTTGAAATACATTCGCGCAATCATTTCTTTTTTTTTTCATTATTTTATTTTATATTTCTCCTACTTCGTCTCTTTCAGCTCTTTTGCATTTAATGCAAACACGCATACACAATGGCCTCAAACTATTTTGCCCAATCCACCAGCCGCTCATAATTTATGAAGGACAATTAATTGATAGTGCAGACAGATCATAAATATTTGCATATGAGACACTTTTGCTTGAGCTTCAGTCGAACGCAATATCAAAGATTTTTAAACAAGTATATATATTGAGTTTTAAAAACGTTGATATTAACAATTGGTTTTTTTTTAAATGTTAGTATCTCACTGATTTGTTTCTTTCAATTTTGAAAAATATACAAGAGGTCATTATCTTTGTATAGAATTTAAATATTAATAAATGGATATCCCTCCTCTCCTACGAAGCTTCATTGAAATAGAGTTTGTTCTTCACACACTTTCAGTTCGTTGATTTTATTTAGTCACCTGTAGAATTAGCAAACTTGACGTTCTCGACACCGTAGAGATGGCGCAATAAAAATAATGAATACACTATTATGCTTAGAACAAAATAATTAAGAATCTCTTATAATGAGAGAGTTGACCTTTTAAGGGCGACAGAGTTCTGGGCAAAAGCCAAGGGGTGGCTCTAGTTTCTCGAGTTTCGTGAAACTTTTCGAGTTTATAAACGGGCTTAACTTCTATAAACTCGTTAAAGTGCGCTAAGCGCGCATAAAGTGCTTTAAACCCGTTAAAATACTTTATAAATCCATTTGTCACCATTACGAATATTAGGCAGTAATTTGGAGCAATTGGTGGTTGAAATTTAAAATCGAAATGCTGAAAGAAAATATTGTGTCTGATATTGATTGTTACCCGCATGTTTATTGACCCAATTTTGCTTAAATTTACATCGGTTTTTCCTCCAAATTCATCACATTTTCATTTGCCCCATCGTCATTCCATTTACAATCACCGCAATATGGGTAGCATCAATTGCTTCTTTTTGGTGTCAAGTGCTCATTAAAACAACTCTGGCATAAATATGATGCATGAGACTTTTCTCTATCAAATCAACAGCATATAGCGGTGGTAAGTCCTATATGCTTTTACATTGGAGCTAAGATACTCTTGTTCTCGTACGGAACCATTGATACGATACAGCAAGAATATGTTGCTCACTCATTGCAAAAATGCCTTATCTATGTAGTATGTATTTGAACCTGGTATGTATTTAAATCTGAAAGAACGCACTCATCCCCAAAATATTTGTCATTTTGCAGCAAATAACCGATATTTTCCTGGCAAGAACACTTACATAATTGTCTTTAAACCAAGCCTATCCAATAAATTTAAATTTAGGTAGAGATAATGTCCATCAAGTGTAATTTTGTGCTAATTCAGTGATGTATTAAACAATTGCAAGACAAGCAATTATACATACATTTATTACAAATATGATGACAAATAAAAAAGGCAGTTATCATTGAAAGTAACGATCGGTTAATATCAAGATGTACCAACAACACTATCACACTTTGGCGCGCGGCGGCCAGGGCCATATGCGTCAAGATGTACCAAATACAGGAATAAATGCATTTTGACTTTACAGAATATTATTTAATTATTCCCAATAAAGAATCGCTCCACAATTCAAAAAACTCAATGAAATGTGGAATAGTCCATTGGAAATCCACATAGAATTCCAAAGGAGTAATCTATGGAGCGCTCCTATAATGTATTGTATTCCCTATGGAATTCCAACAGATTGCTCCTCACTTTAGTGGAATTTTATGTAGAACCCCATTGAATCCAATTCACATATTTACTTGATGTGCAGGACTCTTCTTGTGGGATTCCAAATAGATTTCCTAAGCAGTATGCTACTCACGATCAGGTTTTCCGAGAATTCCAAGCAAAATTCCAACGAAATTTTTAAGCGGAATTCCATCCGAATTTCTAGCGGAATTTTATCGTAATTCCAAGAAGAATTTCAAAGGAATTCCAAGCAAAATTTCAATAGAATTTCTATGTGGAATTTATGTGGAAAATTCATTGGAATCTCCAGTGGAGTATTCCACAGTTTTCCGACCTCGATATGGAGCACTCCAATAGAATCGCATCAAAAATTTAGATAGAATTTAGGAACAATGGTGTTTGCTTCCAGAAAGGTTCCAGTAGAATTCCTTAAAGCTCAGTTAAGTCCAATTTTTGACTCGCCATAGCTTGGGTCAGAGTGAATGTAGAGACTATTATAGCCAAGCATTGGAAAACTTTCGACCTCGGCTATAACATACTAAAATTTAATTTCAATGCAAAAAAATCCTTTTTTCTCGCATCTTTTTAATAAGCGTTTCAGCGACCACACTTGCATGGAGTTTGATGGCCTATTGAAAGACGACCAGAAATTAGTAGTAAATCCCAGCTCTAATAATTTTGGATTTTACAGGGAAATGTATATATTATATAACCTTACCTATTAAAAAAAAACAAAGAATGAACAGGAGACAGAGTTTATACATTTTAAACATTTTTAAAGTCATGCATTCTATAGGAAATTTCAGTCATTCAACTTCATCGAAGTTACCTATCAACCCAATCCACTTCACAGACTAATCCGCTCTCTTTTTAGCTTCTACTGTCTAAAATCACATCTAATATCGGGTAGGCATAAGCAGTATAAAGTTTGTGATAAAATTAACTTCATGTCTGATTGGCAATAATATATATCTATCAGCGCTCGAAGATGACCTATTTTCGGTTATTCATCGTTGAATTGATGATTGTGGAATTGCACACAATTTAAGGCGTTATTACTCAATCGATTGAGTGTGATGGAATTTGAAAGATTGGTGTCATCCAATGCATTTTGAATGCGATCTTTCTTTTTTTGATGCGATTTTGGGGCAGCTGAGCGGAATTTTAGTGCGATTGGCGCTTAGGAACTTGCATTAGAGTTTATTATCAACGATGTGAGCCAGTGACAAGATGAGCGCAAAGTTGAATTTGATGATAACTAGAGTTCTGTCTGATTGTGTGAGACTTGTTAATGTGTTTCTCCTCTCTTTTTCCTTTGCGTCTTTTGGGACAATAACCTTTGCGCTATTTCTGAAATTGCTCACCACACACAGTTCAAATAGATGGAAAGAAATAAAAAAAAAAGAGCTGTTGAGACACAAAACGCACTCGCAAGCAACAACTATACTATGATATTGTTGGGAGAATACGCGTATGACGCCTTCTTGTATTTATTTAGCTACTAACATTTTTCTGTATTCTTTTCCTTCCACTTCTCCATCAGAATATTCTCCTCTCATATACCCACCCACATCACTGAGTTATAAGTTGTTTGGGGACGCAACGGATACCAATAATTCTGTTGTGCCACTCTTTTTCTCGCCACCTCATACACTTGCGACGATCGTCAACAAAAGTGGGTCTGATAATAAGAAGATTGTACAGAGTAATACTCGTGATTGTATGAATTGCTCTTTGAAATATTCTATTCTAAGACAGCGTCTATATAGTGTCTGTTTAGTGGCTCAGCAGAATGATGAATAAGTAAATAATATAATTTTTCGTACAAGATAGCATACCTTTCAAAAGAATTATGCGTAACGTTTTCTGGAGATTATAATTTTTCTCATCTGAAGAAAGAGGCACAGACACATGACTCCCAAGAGAAAAAGAATCATCACAAGCAAACCCAGAAGAGAGACATGATAATTTTTTATCGATTTCTTCATATTGCACCTAATTGCTATGCCAAGAACATTTCCAATCGCTCTTCATACGAATTTCAAATCGATTGCTCATGGAATATTGAGTAATTATTCTCTAGAGAATCGTGACATGAGGAAACATTCGGCGCCTCGAAGTTTACAGCGAAAAAAATATGTAAAATATACATAGCACGTCCACCATTACAGGGGCGGCTATTACATGTAAATCCTTAGATCGGCCCTTTAATCGGGCATCAACTGTAAACCGAAATCCTTCAATAAAAATTTATTTGGTGTTAAAATATATAATATTTTGTGAGACTTAAGAATCCATACTCCAGACTAAATATAAGACATATTGTGAAATTGAGGTTAATTTCTGTCTGTATATCGCTCTTGTTTTCACGAGGAAGCAAAATAAACATTTAAAAGCAGATAAAAATTTAAAATAAAGAAATGTTGATATTGCACCTTATGTCTTTTTGTAAAAGAAGCTTAATAATAGATCGATGTTGTGGGAATTTTATTATTGTTACGGACGAAGGTACCAGGGAATACCTAATATATACATATATAGGGATATCCTGGCAAACCAATACACATGGGGGAGGAGAAGGGAGAGAATCCAATTGCACCCAAAGAAAAAGTGTTACTAAATATGTCTTCTTGAATGTCTTTATTGTTTTTCTGGTAATCCTGTCGCCTCCACTGCACTCCCGGCGCCTCCACTGCACTGACTGGCGAAGGATCCTTCCTTGTGGATCCGTCTTTATCGATCTCTTCTGGATGTTAATCCATGAACCTCCAGAGAAAGCGTCGTGTACTCTGGGGTGTTTTGAGTAAGCTCCCTGTAGCTCTCCTTGCTTCTTATAGTTTGCATACTTGGTGTTGTGCATATGTTGGGGAGGGGAATAGCAATAGTATGGATGATAGCAAAAGTTCTTATACATACATACATATACATACATACATGTGGGTTACAATTAATGTTTATTAGCTGGGATTCCCTAATCCCAGCTTATATTTTTATTGCGTATACACAAAATTGCAAATATCTAAGTGTCTATATAGTGCCAAATGCGTTAGTCATCTACCAGTTATTCGATATAATCCCCATAATCGTGGATAGATTTTCTAGGATACACAGATATGTAGGACACAGATTTGTTCTTCTCTCCAACAGGCACAAAATTCTCTCCTATCGTGTAGTTTTTCAAGTCCTTCTCGAGGATTTTATCCTTCTTAGGAGTTCCAAATGCCTGTACCTGCGTTATTGCCGCACGATTCTTACGCTTGTAGTAGAATACCTCTCCTGCGAGAGTAATGAGGGCAATCGCCAAGCCGACAAGAGTTGCTATGAAAACACCACCGAGACTCTCCAGAGAAATTCCCTCATTCTCATCATCATCCGGACACTGTCCTTTTGCCGAAGTATTCCAATACTTTGACTTGAGATTCTCAAACACTCGATCCTTCTGAAGTTCCAAGATAGTCTTGCTCAGTTCATCTTGCAGGTGACTTCCTTGCTGAACTGCCACTGCATATGGCTGCTTGCCGAATTCTTCACCAACTTCAGTCAGGTTGCAACTGCGAGATATCTCATACTTGATCTCAGCTGAATCGTGAATAAAGGCAAAATCTGCATTTATGTGTTCATTGACTTCTCGAAAGCCCTCGTTAGCATCCTGAACGGGTCCTGTGGAGTTGATGGCGAGCAGAATATTACCATACTGCTCCTTAATAGGATAATCCCATACGCGATACTGACTCTGATCACTTGTACTGTTGAGCGTGATCTCCTTCCATACCCTGTATAGCGTGTCCTCGGCAAACTTCATATTAATAAAGTAACTATGGGTGTCTGATCCCTGAACAACAGTGTAATTGATACGACTCTGACGGGCCAGTTGTTCGAGGGACTGCACAGGAGTCTGCATTCGTTCAACAGTGAGAAAAGCTGCTAGATTGGCGGTGAATGTGGCCAACATTAGGACAACAAAGAGCCAATAAGCAGCCACAAGAGTGCGACCCGATAAGGCTTTGGGCGCCTCACCACCACCCTGAGGCGTGAATGAGGTCAATGCAAACCAGAAACTCTCCTTGAGCGTAAAATCACGACAAGGATATGGATAGGCTATTTTGTTGTTTCTCGCACTATATGGTGAGTACTTGTCGAGGAACCATATGAGTATAGCCGTTGCTATGAGAGCAGCAACAATACTGAGCCACACCTCGAGACGGAGAACAGTCATGAATTTAAATAGAGACGTCTGTCGTACTGGCTTCCTAAGAACTATAGATATGCCTGTCTGTTCGAAATAGGGTGCAACGAAGTCAATCATCTCCTCACGTTCTGCTGTCATTTTCATGGCGGCCACAGCTATGTCAATCTCTCCAGTTATCAAATCACCCACAAGTCCATCCCATTTTCCATTTCCTAGACTTTTTCCGAACGTACCCTTCTCTGGCTTCACAATTTCGTAGTCGAAGTTCATTCTTTTAGCTATAAAATCAATTAGATCCACGCAATATCCTGTCCAGAGATCATTTCCATTCTTGTCACGACCCAAGTGAAAGGTCCACGGAACGGACTCTGTAGTTCCTATTCGGAAAAAACGCTTTGTTTGTCTCATCAAAGAGGCCCCATTGATCCCGTGCACTTCCTCGTCAATGTACTTTCCTACAGTTGCAACTTCGTCCCCGGCATATGGCGTCTCCGTAGTGTGAATAGTTGCATTGAGGCGAAATTTAATCTCATCACTTCCGGATTGGAGATATATCAATTCATTTCCTTCAATGGCAGATAACAGTTGATCTTGAAGAGGAGACGACGCATCCTGGCTATATAACGTTGCATTCTCCTCTCCACACTTAAGAAGGGATTTTGGAAATTCACTAGTCCGAAGAATATTGACGGTTATTTCAATAATTTCACTGAGAAAATATGTAATGTGCTAGAAGAAAACAATATAAATTTTTATTTCATTATATCATTTAAAAAATACCATCAAGGAGAGATATTAGATTTGTTCGTCATTGCTTCGATTGTTCGTTCGCTAAGTTTGTTCGTCGTCGTTGCTTCGATTATCGTCCAAAGACGCTCGTGTACTTCCATTCAATTGTCAATCAACCACTTCTAACCATAATATCTCCTCTTTTATTATCATACTTACATCAAAATCAGGAGGACATGAGCAGGTGTTTGACTGCTTTAGCCATCGACAGCAGAAGGTTTCGTCTACAACCAATTTTGTTGCGTCCTTGAGCGAATCGTGAAATCTGAATAGCTCTTGTTTCGAATCTCTGAACACCAAATTCCACTTATCCGGCTTTTTCACCAGTTTAGAATTTAACGCTAGATTCACAATGTCATTCATTTTATCGGTGGTGGCAATAACGGAATAGTACGAGGGATATGGCCGCACTTTTTGAAGTCTCTCTAGAGAATTTTCATTCAAACTATTGAGCACAATCATGCGAAGATTTGAGTTACCAATTGAGCCATAAAGCAACTGATCCACTTCATTTTCCGATGTTACAATAACGACACAATCTGTTGCTAATTGCTTGGTCAGATATCGCTCGACAATTCGGAAAAACGGGTAGAGTGAGATGTCCAATTCCATGTATGGCACTCCTTGGGATTTTACAAAAGTTTTAACCTCCTCAAACTTTCCCCAGAGCAGATTCAAAACGATAGAAACTCCAGTCTGTGATACAGAACAGATTTGATGCTCAAAATCTTTGGTGTCGTAGTTGAATGGTATGTATCGATCACTGATGGTGATCTCACTGGGATATTGTGCTTCAATATTCTTGAAAACATTTCCCATAGTTACTGGAATTTGCCTTTGTTGCTCTTCATAAATTACGACTACAAAAGATTAAAAGAAAACTGAATGATATATTCAAATATACTCTAAACTACCCTTTGAAACCATTTTTTACCGAAGGAAATGGTGTTTTGGGCGAAAAATTGGCCAAACAAGAAAAAAGACACTAAAAAACGAATAAGAAACATTTTTTCTGAACTTTCTCGTTGAACGACAATTGAGAAACTGACACAGATAGTTTATATAACGAGAAGACAAAAGTTTGCATGCAGAGTGGAAAGAAAATCACATAGTGATTATTGGAATAACTCAATGAAATATTAAAACATATTCAAAAATACTTCGTCTCCCTCATAACTATAGGTAAATCAATAGAAAGATCACAAGTTGTTTAATCTCCATCAGTATCTCTCTCTCTATTTCGAGATGAATATTTTACCAGTGAACATTGAGTATAATGATATGAGACATGCTTCTTAATTAAAGTTTCCTTTGTCACGGAAAGCTTAAGAAAAAAGGAAGATTATAAGGTGTATGATAATATCCTGAAACATTCTCGTCTTTAATATATGTTACCATTCCTAACTGTCTGGATTATTTATTATAACATAATAAATTTCTATGCCATGCGAGGGCATATTTTATTTGTTCCAACAACGTAAGGGCCAATATATTGCAATCGCAATAGGACCGTTTATCCGTATTGAGAACACTCACCGGTCATATTGGGAACAGAAAATGGAAGTCTGGACAGATAGTCCAATTTTAATCGTGAAAGCCGATCGAACAATCTGAAATTGATCCAATTTCGGAAGAAAGTCCTTATTTTCTGTAGCTTATAAATGTTTGAAAAGGTCTTTGAATTTCTTATGACAATATCCGGACCATTTCGAACGGGTTATGAAGTTATCCTTTAGACTTTCGGACCGCACTAAGTCCCTCATCCCTAGCCCTAGACTACGTGTCGAGGCACTTCGCCAAGTTTAAACTTGGCACTAACTTTTATGGAAGTGCTTTACCCTGGAGAAATGTTCTTTACTCAATTGATAACTAATTAATTTTTTGTACAGACGAGACGTAAAAACTTCATCAAGCTTTCAATTTGATTAATGCTATTTCAGAAGATATTAAATAATGACTGTGTCACTCTCTAATACACAAATATCAAACCTAAGAAATGTTTTTAAATAAAATATCAGCTCTAATATATACAGAGCGCTAAATCCATCCATATGGATGCCTCTGTCCGGTCAATTGAATAAAGATCACAAGGCTCTTGTTCTCTTTTAGCAGATTTATCTGTGATTTGCCTTCCAGATTGGCGACACTTTTTTTTCGACCCCTCTCTTTGTTTTGCTACCCGTAGAGATCACCTCTTGCGCCTCTGCTTATCTATTCAGATTTTATTGTGTCTTTTCGCCATATCGTCTCCCCGCAAACACCTCAACTCACGTTTTTCGCTGTGAAGCCCCATATATACGATGGAATAAAAAAACCCATTAATTTTGTGCCCGAATGTCTTTTATTTGTCCTCCTCATCGACAAAATTTGCTTTTATAAACTCTTTCTGCAAAATTCATAAGGTCTCAATCGCAATATAGGAATATTTTTTACTCATTTCAGACCATTCTCCCCAGTTGATTTGCAATTTTCAGAGAAAAAAATTGCCAATTCAATTTGTTATTCGAGCCGTATGTCTTCCATCTAATGGCATAACTTATAAGTTACAAGAGAGCAAAATTTAGAACACCCTGTATTGCTTTAAATTTCACTGCAAATTGTTGTTTTGAGGATTTAATTTGGGGCCAACAATAAGTTAATACCATTATGTGTAAATAATATGTAGAAGGAAGGAAACAAAAGAGAGTGAAATTGGGCCTAGAAGTTACTCTCACATGTTCGTACCACATGAAATCCGGTCTTAAGCTGGAGGGGGGGCTCAATTGCGGCTAAAGGCAGCATGAGACTTGTTCGCCCATTCATTTCGCTGTCGAATGTATGTATAGGTACTCTCATGTTTCACTTTCACCGGTATTTTGTGATTTGACCGAGATCTTCTCAAGTACACAACAGTCACCGAAGAAAAATCATAAAGACTTCCTCCTTCTTTCTCCTATAATCCAATACGCGGATAATGTAATTGTAAATCCCCTCGCAGTAGAAACTGCGACGGGGAGAGCCTTTGAAAATTGCTCACAATGATGTGGTTGCATGAAAATGGGGCCAAACTATTTTATAATTCCTTTATCAGTGGCTGGCGGACAATGAGGTTATCAATTTTCAGCGTCACACATTTTCATCGTACAGCAAATATTGCTTCAAGAGCTCTGTAAATGCGAATTGAGATACGCTAAGTTTATTTTTATTTTTTCCCTCTTTCATTCTCCCTATAAGATTTTTATTGCCCCGACACAAAAATGACAATACTGCAATCCAAATGTTTATCCGTTTATCCGTCTGTTACCGCCCTGGAGGCCAAAAGGTTGCAGATAGAGACTTCGGGTCTATGGGGGACCCCCCCTAAAGTCGACCCAAGGATCAGGACCAGGCCCTTCATTTTTCTGAAAAGCCCCCTATCCCCTATAAAAATGTGTTTTTTTGGTATATCTCGAAAACGGCTCTAACGATTTTTTTCATTTTCACATATGTTTTATAGATTTTATTTATTTATTTATTTTTATTTCGTCCATACATGCCAATGACCTTGAACTTTTCCGTCTAACTGTTTTTCAAGGTCGAATGTTTGAAATTCACTTTTTCAAGGTTTTTACTCGCCCCAAACCCATCATGTGGGTACTCATTTGAAAGGTCTTTGAATTTCCTACAATCCTAAATCGGTTTAAACTTAATCCGGGTTTATACCAGTTTAAAGCCGGCAGTTGTTCTCGAGCACTTTCAGACCAGTACCAAAAAAGTTTGTATAACACTTTTAGACCAGTTCTAAAAAAGTTTGTACAACATTTACATCACTTTTTCAAGGTCAAAAGTTTTGAAGTGTCTTTTCAAGTGTTTTACTCGCCTCAAACCGGTCATGGATACTCAGTAGATAATATTATAAAGAATATCATCAAACCCATTCGGTAAAAATCAACATACTTTATCATCCCACTGACTCCATCCTCTCTAAACGCAACGTGTCGGGGCACTCCGCCAAGTCTAAACTTGGCTTTTCTTTTTTACAAAAAGTTAGTAATCTTTTGAATAATCGAAACAATGACGAACAAACTTAACAATCAAATAAATGAAGCAAAACGTCCAAATTTAGTGAACTTAGTGATCAAGCAACAATAACAACTAAATTTAGAGCCTTTAAAAATTTTGTTGAGATTCTGGAGATATTTTCGATTTTTATTTAAATACCTTTTGAGTGAAAGAGAGAGTTTGAGGTTAGAGCATGATCCGGCTTGTAGGTATCCTTTCCTTTTCACTATATCTTTTTCGACATCTTACTCTTTCTTGTTTAGTATAAACTTGAGTGAGTTTCTATATTCTACAACTTTAGCACATTCCAAAATGCAGTTCTTCTAATCCAAAAGCTTAATTCTTTATTCTTTCTTGCTTAATTCACTCACGCGACTTCTTACCATCTGCACGACAAACAGGGCTCCGACATCTTAACAATGAAGTTGGCAATAACTCAGGGGATGACCAACATACACTATCAAAAATTTATTAAATTCAAGTAGCGTTCAACGATTTTTCACAACAATTTTTAACAATGAATGAGCTTTTTTAAAACAAATATCCTCCATTTTGACATGTCATTCAACATCTAACTGATAAACCCTCTGCATAAAACAGTGTTTTTTCTCCTTGAGAATTCTGTTGCGGGATTCTCCGTGTGGGGAACACTAGAGAGAGAAAGAGAGAGAGAGAAACAGAGAGACAAATCGACTGACAGACAGAGAGACAGGGCTCCAATTCCCCACAAATTCTCCACGAATATAGCAAATACATATGAGTTTAATGTGTGATAGTAAAACATAATGTAAGTATAGGTATAATAATTTGAGAGAGAATCAAAACTCTCACTTTGGTGAAAAACATAAAGTCAAAGATGATTCTGAATGAATATACATACCTATGCATCACTGCATGAGCTTTTTCACAAACTATAATATCTTCATTACATGCTCACCGAGATATAACATAAATATAATAGATGAAAAGTGACAGTGCAGAGAGTGAAAATGAAAGTTGCATCCACTCTCACTCTCCCATTGAAAAAGTTATTCGCGGCGGAAGTGGTGTATATCGATTGCCAGCGAGAGTGAGCTTTTACCTACATAAAATGTATATAATCCCATTGAATGAAAGTTTACTATTCATCTCCCTCTTTCTCTTCGCGCTCTTTCTTCCTCCCACTTATAATGTTCTCAGGAGAGTGAGAGATATGTATGTGGTGCAACACTATGAAAACACTGTGATTTCTCTGTTATTTCTTACTCTCTGCCTTTTATCACGTATCATCCACTACTGATGACCACAATGAAAAAATCACGCATATACTCTTGGAAAAGTGAGTGCAGTGAGTGAAGTAGTATGTGTATGATTATTTGTATTTGGCGGGCTTTTTCTCCCATTCCAGATATTGCTGCCCATATCGCCAGTATATTATATACATGCGTATAGTGATTATATATAGAAGAACATGTATAATTTCTTCATTTTGTTCATTTTTCGTCATATTGGTAAGGCACGAACAACTTGGCGGGTTGCGCGAACCCCGACAGCCGCCGAACAGCAGTCTTTATTTAACTTCTGTAGCGATAAGATGGAATTTCCCCCCTTTTTCTTCCAACTCGCCACACTCATATATACACAAAAATTCGAGTGTGTCCATTTCTCAAAGAAGAAAAATTCCATACGTATATATCACCAATCATAAGTATGTATATATGCACATTATGTACTGTACATATAAATTATTGTGATGTTTGTGCTATTTGATTGCCCCGCATACACACACGAATTTCGGTGTTGAGCTGGATGCTCTTGTGCGTTTGCTCGATGTCATCGTTGTCAGTCATTGAGAGAGTGTCGCAAAAGTCACACGCAAAGTGATAACTTTGACCATTCATATAACAGCTCAGTGTAAAAAAAAAGTAAGGAGTATAATAGGACTAGTGGAAATACAAGTGCGAATAGCCTTTTAAAGAGAGAAAAATCATAAGAGGGTCTCTATTTTTTAGGGTTTTTGATTAAAGAAGAATTTTCCTTTTCTAATAACATAGGTGCATTAGTGTTTAAAAAGTTAATCTTAATTGTATATATATATATATATATATATAATATACTTCTTCATTTGCTTTTCTGTCTTCTTCGTAGAAGAAATAATTCTTTTACAAAAGTCGTATCTAAAATGTGAAAAAGAGCCATTCCCTCACCTCCTAACATCACTTGCGCGAGTTTCATTCCGTCAAAACATCACAAGAAAAATCTAACACTAATTCCCTCTCGGTTGTTGAATAAGAGATCTTTTTTTTTGTTATTACACATTTAATTTTCAATGAGACACAACATCACAGAATTTGGACACCGCCAGTGTAGCCATAGTGTCATAGTCGTTATATAGTGTTGTGAGTTTTTATTTCATATTGTAATATATTTTTTTCGCTCTTCTTTTTCTCAATTGCCGAGCAAGAGAGGGAAGGGGGAGGACAGAGTCAGAAAGAAGTGCATGAGACAAGAAAACAAAAGTAAAAGTGATTCTTCTGAGGCCTCCAACACTACAAAACGTGAAACAATAATAATTTAGTGCTGGGGTAATTATGTCATGCATTGAAGCAGTGAATGAAAATAACACAACTGTATCGATCTGAGGCATTTGGAGAGGACAAGATATCACGGGGAGAGTGCATGTGACCAGCATAGACGTGATATCTAACGAATTTCCCAGACTATTGTGAATTCCATAAGGTAACGTACCTGTGCAATAAAATCACTACCAATTCAAAAATGTCGTCGTCATCAATTTTATCAATATAATTGTTCCAAAATACAAAACTAATCTTGTGGGTTTACATCGGAAGTGTAGAGATTGAATTACAATTTTAGCGGGAAGACAGAAAGACTGTTTTCGTTTTAGGGTGGTTTTACCACTAATGGACACTTTATGAATTCAGTTGTTCAAAACTTTTGTTTTTTTTTCTCAAAATTCTACAATTTTTGCAAAAATTGCGACAGATTGAATCCAATCCAATTGCGTTGACTAATTGACAAAATTAAGATTAAACTCAGTCTAATCCACCGATGTAAGTGGCTTCAGTGATTGAATATTCACCCAAAATAGACCGTGGAGGCCTATTCAAATTGGTGTTATGCTATATTGAGGGGAAATGTGTTTTGTAGAAGGTTCACGCCTACAAATCATCTTTTGAAGTCAGTAGTAGCACAAAATATATTTCGTCCATATTTAAAATAAGGTAAACGCAGTGCGTACCGACAGTGAAGCTCGTACCGACAGATGTATTATTTTCTTAGCGAATCTATGCATGTGTCGGTACGAGCTTCACTGTCGGTACGCACTGCGTTTACCTTAGCTTTTTGCAGTAATTTCTTGGTGTCATACAGTCACACATTTTGTGTTCTAAATATAGTTTTTAGTTAAAAGTAAGATATATTTAAGAAATAGAGAATTATTATTGTACAAACAAAGTAGTGTAACATTACAATAATTTATACATTGAACCATTTTTTCTATCTCTTCTACCATCACTATATTTCACGACTTTTCGTTTGTTTAAAATATCCACCCTCTATCCATATAGCAGTGCACTTTATCCCCTCGTGTTAAAGATAAATAAATAAATTGGGTCGAAATGGTGGTACACATTTTGTATACAGTCTTTCAATTTATAATACACCAAGAGGCGCTTCACGCCTTGTTCTGTTGAGCACGCGTAGTAATGAGACTCTTCGTATTACGAAGGGTTATCTCTCTATACCCATACCTAATTTCATCCCGATCGGTTCAGAGGTTTTGTCCTACAGTGTCACATCAAAATTTAGTTAAAAAAAAATAAGAGACATTGATAAAGGTGTTTAATTGCTGAAGTAAACTTTTTAAAATATATTTTATGTAAAGACAAAACACAAGAGGAAAAAATTAATATCTTCGTATACTCCTTCCTTTAATTTTTGTTTGCACAGCGTGTGTAATTTTGGCGGAAAGGAGAGATGGAATAAAACTGAAAGTTGACCTCAAATTCACTTAAGATTTTCTGAAGTATAATTGAGCGTTGGTAAAAAAAACTTCCTCTTTTCGTTTCTCTATCTAAAGGTGTCTCATCAGCTGGTAAAGTTTAATATCTTTATAAAACACCAAATTTCTCTTATTTAAAAATAGTAAAAGTTGAAATTGCTACATAAGGAAGGAGTTTTGTATTGCTATACATTTAAGAGGACTCCTATAAGAGTATCCCTATAATCTATATTTAGTATAAGATTTCAGGATGATCCCCTACTTTGACCAACCCCACCAATCATACATCGATACCTTATAGTACTCTATAGTGATAAATTTGTATGGGAACCACAGTATGGGAAAGGAGTGTGCTATCCCTTATAACAAGTGTGAGCTGACAGAGAAAAGTTACGTCAAACTTAATGGCTAAAATCACTTTATTAGACACTCCACTGCGTTATCCAGCCTATATAGGCTGGAGAAAACTGATTTTCGGGCAAATATGGCGTCAAATGTAAATTTTTAAATGGAGTCAACTGACTTCTGCTTACCCCTGATTTAGACGAATATTTACTTTTATAATTGAAATCACTGAAAAGCAGTTGTGAAATATTTCAACTATAATGTAATATTGTGAAAATGATCAGAAACACTTCTTTAGGTATAGACAATGACCTCAAGAGAACATCTGTGATTCACGATTATTCCAAAATTGTTCATGGCCGAAAGAGTTCTTTTATACGCTTTAATATAAAACAAAATCGTAGTGTTTTATAGTTCGAGATTTTACATTCCAGCTCCGCTTATTTTGCTCTTCGATCATTTATTTGTTGTGTATATCGCTTCTTTTTGCCAAATGGTAAATTGCTAAACACTTCTGCTGTGTTGTTGAGTTTTTTTGTCGTTATGGCACAACACACACACGATTGTATAAATCACATATAGTTCTTTAAATATGTGATTATATGGAAGACAAACCTGTAGACGAAGATCTTTTTTTTTTATTTGTCGTATTAAAAGAATAGCAAGAGGTTAAGGTGAGAATAAATGAGAATGAACGCAAAATATGTATATAGATTTTCTTAAAACAAAACTTCCGATATATTTTGTTTTCTGGACAATCTTTGTTGCCTAGTGGAGTTTTTTTGGCAAATTTCTCCTTCACTTAGTTGCCGAAAAAAAGCGTGTGGGCGAAATTTTTGCACAAAATTTCCATTTACTAAAACGAAATAGTTTCTCAATTTATTTCACCATCACACATTATGATGCCATGAATACAAATTTAATTTTTTTCCACATTTAATCTTAATTTCGGTAACATTCATTTTCATCAAACCCATTTTTCCACCATTTTCGTTTTCAAATAACCTGTATTGCCTGTATTATATTTGGGACAAATTTTCACTTAAAAGTAACCACTTTAATAACAAAATTCTTCCCAATACTCCAACAATTTGGCTCACAGTTCCTTTCTGACATTTAACAGCGACGGATGGAAAACAATTTTTGTAAATTTTTTCGCGAAAAATCCATTTTCTGCGCCTCTATATAAGGTAAACGCAGTACGTACCGACAGTGAAGCTCGTACCGACAGATGTATTATTTTCTTAGCGAATCTATGCATGTGTCGGTACGAGCTTCACTGTCGGTACGTACTGCGTTTACCTTATATGCTGAAGATAATAAAATTGCGTTAAAACGCATGTTAAACTGTTTGTTTTAAACACAGTTTAATTGATATTTAATACTAATCGGAATAAATTTTTGCTGCATAAACGAGCTAGACTAAAATTTGATCCTAAAACACTTCTAATCCGGACTATTTTAGCGTTTAAACGTAGTCATTTTCCCCACTTAAGTGCTCTGTAACAGTATGTTTCGGCTTTCTGGATTCCCCATGTGAATATTTATATTAGTTTTTATGTGAAAATGAGGGGAAATTTGCCCCACATATCATTGGGGCTATTTTAGTCTTGCCAAAAATGGCAAATATCCACTGGAAAACCAGTGTCTGGAACTGGCATGGCGTCAAATACAAATTTTTGAATAGAGTCAACCGATTTCTGCTCACCCTTGTATATACATCTATGATAGTACGTCATTCGTATTAGAAAATTAAAAAAAATAAAGAAAAAAGAGGGGATCGTCATGTAAATCATCTATTATGTGCAATCGGTGCAATTATAGCCAAATACTGGTGTTATCATTGGCAGCATCTGTGTTGATTGAATCGTGCGGATTTGCAAAGAATGAATAAAATGAAGCATGAGTGTTCATCTCTAGAGCCAGCCAGGCCAGCACCTCTATATGCCACGAGGCTCTTTCCTGCACAATTCACTCTGAGTATGGTCAGAGAAGATATTCGCGCGATCGCAGACGTGAGATGGGAATTATGGGGCAAAATGAGTGGCGCGCTTTCGATTTCAATATCAAGTCTCATGGAAAATTATTCGCGATTCGCGAGACTGTCTCGCAATGGAGAGTTATCTGTATATGAGAAACTTGCAATTAGATTCTCAATGAAATCGAAAATAACGTGTTACTCTTTTTTATTTATGAAGCATATACATAACAAAAGAAATGATGGAAGGAGCAGTAAACTTGATCGAACCAATTCCACATTTCATTTCACATCTCTTGTGATTTCTTAAACATATATGTATGCTATGTATGTCTTCCTTCCACGCGATCCAACCACTGCACAGAGTATTCTTACAAAAATAAAAGCATATATTTGGGACTTCTCTTACAAGAGAGCGAGATAAGATAAGGAGAGAGACAAATAAAAATTTGAGACGATAGCGCAATCTTTGCATTATTACGTTGCATTGTGAATGTGACTTGTGCCCAAAACATGTCCTACAACGAAAGAAAGAGATAAATAGAGAGAGAGAGAGAGGGGGCAGACATAAACACAGACAGAGAATTGTCTGGGAAAATATACGATAAAATATTGTGGAAGGAATGAAAATTTTTCGCTTGTTTGTTTTACTTTTTAATCTACATTAGTAAATTGCAATATGGCGCTATATTTTGCGCTATCGCCTCACCCCTCCATCCGCCATTTTGAATAGTATTAAAATATTCTTTTTTCGATACTTCGAAGAAATATTATAGATTTTCTAAAAAAAAATTAATATGTTATTGGCGCAGCCAAGACCTTTCCAAAAAAGGCATGATTTAAGTCTGAAATTTTGTATTGGTTATGTCTTCCGTTCTACGGATCCGATCTCGATCATCCAGTACTCGTTGGAAAGGTCTCGCAAAATTTTCCAGAACATCATAACTTCCTCCGATCACCGCTACTGGGGCTTAAATCAATATGAAAAACTGTCTCGACAATACGCCATTTTGAGACACCACCAAATAATGTTTCATAAATAGCTCGGCCCCTAAAGTATCGTTTGACCTTGAATTTAATTGAGCTGTGTTATCAAATGTTTTAGCTTAAAATTACAAATCAAATCCGAATTAAGTCACATTCCAAATTGGTCCAGAAATAAGCTCCTTCTAGTAACTAAGACTCACGACTTATCTTGTCAGTCCCTTCTTCTATTAGTCATATTCAAAAAAAAAACTCAAAAATAATACACCAAAAAAAGTGTAAAAATACCATCGGAAAGAGAAATAAACTCACGATGCTGATAAGAAAAATTCAGGGTCATATGCAACAAGCAAAATTCCTGCTATCAATCTCTCAAGATGTTTCTTTTGGTGGTTTTATTTCTCTCTCTTTCTCTTTCTCTCCTATTTGATATAGTCGAAAGCCATGCGGAATGCATCTGGAATTGTTTGAATTGTTAGAAATGGTATAAATGTAGAAAGGACGTGCTAAGCAATAGCGCACCTTAGTTTAGTGGAGTTTTGTGTAAGAATAGCGTTACTTGAGGGTAATCTGACGAATTCTCATAAGCACACTCTACTTTATATATTTCGATAAAGACATTATGATCATTATAAACAATATACATAAAACGATTGAATTTGTTTTGGTAAAATCTATGTCAATATTTAGGATGCAAAATATTACAATAGAAACAAATTAATTTTGTATGGATACAGCCAGCAGATTATTACTCCATAACAAATGACAAAAATAAAGTTTTTATGCAGACAAAAATTTGTAATTTAACGTTTATAAAATAAGAGAAGAAACAGAAAGAGAGAATCGTGTGCTGAATGACAAAGAATTTATTGTAAATTGAGATTTTTTATTCCTTACTTTGGGAGTTATTTTTTCGTCGCTTTACACGTCTTCATATTTTTCAATTTACTATAATAGTAATATGAAGTTACAATATTTTTCAATTACGCAGACAAAAAATCTTACCTTGGTGCCTTTCGAAATTTACAGTGCGAATGAGGTAAAGAAAAAAATTTGCCAAATTGATCAAGGTGCGATTAAATTAATTTTCAATTGTGCTATTACTGCAATATTAAGAAAAATTATTTGCACGCTATGAAATTGCACTTCTCTATTTTCCAACATCTTTCACTTGCTTGCCCTTCAACCCACACTGGAAATTTGCCATATACAAAGAAAGAAAAAAAAACATACAATTGAGCTTGATCAATATTAAGTAATATTGAGAATTTAGCACTTTAAGGGTGCTGTCACATGGCAACACTTCAGTCAACAATTTCTAACTGTTGAAAAGCTATTTAATGGCATTTTCCAGTGGAAAATCATCAAATTTCCACTCATATCTTGTCTGTTTTTCATTACTGAAGAATTTGTAGAAGAAATTTT
>CAKKOB020000203.1:52530-74203 GCA_918844115.2 Phlebotomus perniciosus | reverse complement strand
ATCATCCCCTATTAGTAACTTTCATACAAATTTATCAATTTTTCGGACAATTTCGACTTTTTCATCACTAAGATGAAGCGCTAGCGGGTCACAATGTATGAAGGGGTTGATTGGGGTAATGTACACTGTAACTTAACATTATAGGGGATTGCCCCCTCCACCCCTTTTGGAACCTTTCATACAAATATCCCCTATTTTCGACTTTATCCGCTACTGAATCTTCTCTCAAACTAAAGGGACCCAAGTAACTACAAAAACCACCAAACCAAGCAAAGAGAGGCGCGAAGCGCCTCGTCTTTAATAATAAATTAAAAGTGAGAGTTTGGCTATGCCTCACGGGTTCACTGATTTTGAAATTGTATCGTATTTCATGCAAGGGGGAAATATATTTAAAGAATAAGAAAATTATCTTATACGAGTCGCTTCGTGCCTCTCTTTGCTTGGTTTGGTGGTTTTTGTAGTAACTTGAGTCCCTTTAGTTTGAAAGAAGATTCATTAGCGGATAAAAAGTTTAAAATAGGGTAACTTTGTTTGAAATATTACAAAAGGGGGTAGAGGGGCTATCCTCTATAATGTTAAGTTACAAGGTACATTACTTCAATCAATCCCTTCATACATTGTGAGCTGTTAATGCTTTATCTTAGTGATGAAAATGTCAAAATTGCCCGAAAAATTGGTTAATTTGTATGAGAGTTACTAATAGGGGATGATGGGGCCTTCCCCTATAGTATAGGGTTGTAGGTGAACCCATTCTAATCAACCCTAACATACATCGTGATCAGCTAGCGCTTCATTTTTATGGTCAAAAACTCGAAAATGCCCGAAAAATGTGTAAATTTGTGTGGGAGATACCAATAGGGGATGGCGGGGCAAGTTCTCTATACCCCAAAGTAATAGAGGACACCACCCTTATCATTTCCATCATACATCGTGACCAGCTAGTGCTTCATCTTAGTGGTCAAAAAGTCAAAATTGTCGAAAAAAGTGGTAAATACGTATGGGAGGTACTAGATAAGGGAGGTGGGGAAGTTTTCATATATCCTATGTTACCACCTGTGATGCCCTCTATACCTATGTCAAATATCATCAAGATCGGTTCGGCGGTTTGAGCCCTATTCGGGCACACACGGACAGACAGACAGACAAACATTTTGGAGATGGGTATTTTCGGACTCCTGAAGTCACGTCCGGTCGAGATTTAATGGTTTGGGGGTGATCAGGCCAATTCAGATATGCAAACTTTGCTTTATTTATTTAGATGGTAACTTTTTATCCTTTTTAACGCTTTTAATAATATTTTTATAAATATTTTGCAATCTTATATAGGGGAGAGCGGGGATATTGAACAGGGGTACCCTAAGACGGACAGTAAGTGAAATTGCCTTATTATTATATGAAACAAATAAAAAACATTTTTATCATTTAGAAAAAGTTATTGTGACTGTATTTCCGATTTTATCACCACTAAAGGTCATATTTCAAAATCGGACCCATAGATTTAGAGATATGACAGAATTAAAATACAGATCAAATTGCTAAATTATCTCTGATAAGATCTCGAGTTCAGCTACAATATATTTAAATCTAATCAAAATTCATCGTTTCATTCCCGGAATATTCGACTTAGAAAATTGTTGAGCATTAGGGAATCTCAATTCTAAAACCTCAAATGTACGTTCGAATTCCCCGATCTCCCCTATTTAATTAATTTTATCTTTAATATTTTTCGAAAAGCATTTTATATTATCACAACTATATATAATAACCATAATGCGTAGATGAGTCGCAATATTCATCTTTTATACATAGTTGTTCTTGATTAAAAAAAGATCCCCGAGATACCCCCTCCTTGATTCCACAAGTTTAACCACTTACATGCTTGAAAGATTTTCTCCGAGAAAGAAACAACTCTAAAATGCGATTATTAGCCATTCCAGAATCTCTTGTGGCGTCCCGTCGTGCAAAAAATATCCTGTCAGTTGCTGCAGCCGAGATCTATTGTCCGCCAGTCCATCCATCTAATGCATTTGGCCTTTTTCTGGCCACAAAAGCTTAGAGGCCACATCTAAATGGTTCATGTTGTTCTGTGGAGTTTTTTTTGTCGCTCTACGAAGTTGTTCTCACTCTGGTGGCACATTTTTTAAGAAGCAGAAAAAATTGATGCTCAAAATTTGCCTGAAAGCCAAACAAACATCCATGGTGAGGATGGTTGACGATCACCTCTAATTTCCCTCATGAATATTTATTTTCTCGAAATTCATCTGCCTAATATTTATTGTTTCCTTATAATAAAACTTGTCGGCGTGACATGTCTGAGGTCAGTGGTTTTTTTTTCTTCTTTCGAAAGGATTTAGCACCTAAGATAAGATATAGGAATTCGTCGTCCGATCGGCGGTGATGAAATACGCTGACCTCTGAGGTTAGGAATGCAATGAAAATTTAGATCCATCGAGGAAAAGTTGTGACCAGCCCGGTGTGTAAATCACCCACAATTTTCGAGAGCGTGTCAGTGAGTAGATTCAACAGGTAAAAGCGTTTAGCATTTGAATAAAATTTAAATTTATTGTTGCCTGTCGCAGGGCCTGATATGAGAGTCGGTGTGTGAGTGTCTGGTTATATGGAGACTTTTTACCTCACAGAGTGAGAGTCTCTCAGAAGTGTAGCAATTCGGCACACACTAGTGCATTCATTAAATCTTTTATTATTATATACCTCCATCTCTTCGTGGTGGAACAATTGGTGTGCCGAAGAACTCTTATTCCACTGTTTACCACAAGCGTCATGACTTCCTGAGGTAGCACCAAGTCTCTCTTTCTTTCTACTACCAACCGATCAACCATCATGCCGCGTAGGTTGAGGTCCAGGACCGGATCTGCCCAGCCGTTAATTTAAATATTCCCCTTTTGAGCAACTGCGATCGCGATGATCGCTCATCGGATCCTAAATTAAATCCGATGTCTCTTAAATTAATTGATTAAAATTAAGAAAAATTTCTGGAGACACAGTTCGATCCTGATCAGTGACAATCTCCAGAAGAAACCACGCCACAGAACTGGCTTCTTTTCATCTCTCTCCCTCTCTCTCGCTCCTATCCATCTCTCTCACATCTTCGTTTCGTGGAGTCAAGTCGGTTTTCATGCCGCGATCGATCTTCAGTTTCAGTGAGAGAATCGAGTAAGAAGCACCTGTAGCAGTTCGGTTGCGCTCTGGTAGCCACAATGTATTACCCTTTTTGTCTCAATGTGAATCTCTGCCCTTTGAACTGATCCTCAAGTGTTGGTGATCGTGAACAGAAAAAACGGTGAATGTGTATCACCCAATATTAAGTGGATCTTGTTCAAAGAAAGTGCTAATAGTGTCTAATTTCATGGATCATTGTGGAACAGAGAGCCAAATGGATTAAACTTAAAGAGAGATCAGTGATCGCTGAAATGAAAGATTTCTGTGTTATTTGATACATTCCCCTCATTTCGCGTTGGATTATCTGGCTAAATCAAATCTTTTGGGATTATTTTGGATTACGCACTCTCGGACGGATTTGGCACGGACCCTCAGTGAAATAATACCGACAGGTAAGACGTTGGTCATTAATCAATGAGCGATCGTATCGAGATGAATGCCAAAAGATCGCATTAAAAAGCCATTATGAATTCGGCGCGGGGGCGACAAATGGGTGGCTGAGCGACAACAGCGGTGTCAGAATTGAAATTTATTGATAATGAATTCACTCACTGTCTTCTCCTGGCTACCTCAGCAGAATCTTATCTGCACCTACCGTGAATGTTGGCTCCCAACACCCACACTCCGCTGCACTGTCCTCAAAGATGTGTGCAAAAACTGCGAGCGCGCGCGATTCAGCAAACCATGACTGTAACCGCCACTGTTGAGTCGCTTCTGGTGGGCTTCTGTGGAGCTGTGAATTTTCATAATTAATTAAATGGTGGCAAAAGAGAAGGAGAAGTGGCCGCACAGCCGCTGCTCATGAGTGACTCTCTCACTCTAGCTTTTTAATGAATAATTAAACAGTTTGACTTAGGCGAGAGCGGCTCCTCCAACTCTTCACACCGTGCATGGTGGGTGATTTCCGTGGAGATGCTAATCCTCAACGGAGACACCTCCACGTAACCAGACAACTGTGGTTACTCACCTTGTGCCAGTAAAGGGTTTAATGTCAATAACCAGCTTCATCCAGAAGAGAATTTAATTTAAAAAGTTAAAGTTAATTTTTAAAGGATTATAAAAAAACAGAAAACAATCAAATTTACGTCCCTTTAATTTTGGATGATATGTACGTACATATATGTCACATACACGCACAAAGCCTTTTCCTTGAAAGGATTTCTATATAGCAAAAGCCTTGTGCTATATACCTACATAATTTCTTTCACAAACCTGTACGCTACTCCTTGGATCTTTAAAATCTCTTACTCCGCTTGATATTTCGACTTAACAGTTCATCGTCGGCCATGTTGGCCGCCTCATCACCTTTTTTTCGCTCGATCTCTCTCCGAGATCTTGAATGTTTTGTACAAGCAAAGAATCTCTCATGGCTCTTGCCGGGCATTTTGTTCCACAAAACGATCACAAAGTGTTTCTGTCTTCTCTGCCTCTTCGTCACATCTCATGGGCCTCTCTCTCGGTGCGCAATAATTCAATTAAAATTATGATCACACAAGAGCTTTTTTCACGTTACTTTCCTCCTCATGCTTCTCTCGAGCACTATGCTGGGCATTTTTTTCTTCTTCCATCTATTCTGCTGGGCAAAGTAGAGAGATCTCAAGTGAGAGAGATACACAGCGCTAAAAACCATTGATTGCTGGTTAATATTTACCAACTTTTATGATTTATAAAATCAATTTCAAACAAAGATGCCGCAATGTCTGACGATGGTCACCTCCAAAGACCAGGCAAACTCCTATTTTCAAGCCACTCAGAGATTTATTTTTCTTTCGAGACAGTCGCAGGAAAAATCCCAAAGACTCAGCACAAATCAATTTGGTGCTTTTTTCTACCGCACAATTATTTGTTTAGTTCAGTGCACACAGTTGAGTATTTTGGACCCGCCATGAGGAGACTGATGGAAAAAGGCAACGTAGAAAGAAAAACAAATAAGGCAAATTATCCCAATCTTTTTTTTCCTCCTTTTATATCCATCGCGATGTGTGTCTCCATCTCAATTGTAATCTCCCCAAATGTACTGGCAAATCTCCATGTCGTTGCCTCATTTGGACATCTGTGTGAGTGATTCTCAGTGTATTTGACTCTCGTACACGTAAATTAAATATTTACCGCGGATACACAATCCCATCGCCATATAGAGAACTTTTCTCTCCCCCTACTCTGTGGACGATAAGTCAACAAAACATGAGCGAAAGATCGCGCACGGTGAGGAAAACCATGAGATAAATGCTCGTAAAGTTATCCTGGCTGAGATTCTAAGGATGGTGGAGGCAAGAGTTAATGGAACATGGTTTAAAAGGTTTAAAGTTCCCAAAAATAAATTAAAAATTTATAATTAGATTCTGCGTAATTTGTTAGTTTACTGAATATCAGACACAATAGGAACTTTTAGGATTATCTACGTTTCGAATTGAAAATTAACATTTTTCCAATATTTTTTTACCAAAAAGAAAATTTGCATAAATTTCTTTAATCTCATCATTCAGCTTCTTTGAATACTATTAGGGGAAAGCAGGGATGTTTCGATCACAAATTTATTTTGAAAAATTCTTTTAATATCTAAACTTAGCAGGACAACAATTCTTTTTGAAAGCAAGCATTTTTCAAAGATTAACACATAAAACGCTTTGGTCGAAGATCGAAATATCCCCATTCTCCCCTAAGCCTTAAACGCGGATATTCAAAAATATCGAGATAAATTTTGAACGTCCTTACTTTATCATTGGAAGAATAGCAAATTAAACCATAACAATCCATTTCCAATACGATAACAATAGCTGTAACTTTTTGCAAATGAGCATCCAGTTAAAAAGTTGCTCTCGAGACGCTTGATCATAGTTTCATTTTGTCGTTGAGCGCATTTGCATTGTTCCCCCTTGTTGGGGGCAAATTCCCCGCATGGAGGAAGTTTGGTCTTCCATGGAAAAACCATGTGTAAAACCACGAAATCATGTCTCAAAGACTCACTCCCCCTCGTCCCAGCAAATACAATGGCCCAAAGTCTCTCGAGGGAATATTTATGTCTCCCCATAGCAAATGCTATTGAATGCAGAAAAAGGAGTTGTGTGGCATTGTGACCAAAAGCGACAAACGAGAGAAAAAGTCTAAAGAAGAGGTTATAGAGGAGGAAGAAAAAAAAATACCTAAAGAATTTCTAAAGAGAGTCTCTTCCAAACAATGAAGGAACATTTTCTGCATTAGCTCTGTCGGAGATGAGGCAGCTGTGGGGAGTTAATAAAAGTAACATGCAAAAGAGCTATTTCGCGACTGTTTAATATCTACCCATTGTCTCTTTGTTTGAAGCTGCGATGCAGCACCGCAAATCACAAGTGGCCTCCCGTTTGCATTTATTGCCCAGCACAAGTGGCAATTTATCTCTATGAGATCACATTTTGTGAAAGAACCCACTATTGGGAGAACGACCAATGAATCTTCCTAGATTCTTGACCATGTTTATTGGTTTTTTATCATTTTTTTTCTACCATTACTGGAACTCCCCTGAGGCATATTCTCTGGGCTCTCTGGGTGTTATCCAACTATTCAACAAAAAAAGAACCCTTGAGGCTGAACAAACAAGTCTGCGGATGTTGAAATGCTCAATCTCAAAACTTCTCTGTGTGACTGCATGGAAAATATGTTAGATACTTTCTTATCTACTTCAAATACTTCTGGAATACGCACACCACATTCTCCCCCATACTCATAAACATTATGACAAATGGGCGAAAGAAGCCCAGAGAATGTTCAGTTGCTACAGTAGAGAAGACCAACTTTTTTCGACTGATATGTGCTCCACAGTGTGTGGAGAAATTCGGTGTTACTTTATCTCCTCAATTGTCGTTGGATGCACACCATAAATCCAGAAATTATGGCTGCGTGCTCGTTTTAAAGGTATTGCCTTTCGTGTGAACAAAACTCTCACTGGAAAAATTTACGCTCAATTCACGAGCACTTTCGGTAGGAAATCAGTTGTTGAACAAATTTAAATGCTTCTTCATTTTGAAAGTGAGAGCTTCATGAAAGCCGGAAAATTGTATTGTTATTGGCCCGACAACGTAAGGGCAAAATCGTTTGTCCGTTTACCCGTCTGTTATTGGTCTAGAGGGCCAAATGGTTGCAGATAGAGACTTCGGATCTTCGGCGGACCCTATAAAATCTACCATAGGATCATTAATAGCCCATTCATTTTTCTGAAAAACCCGCCCATCCCCTATAAAATATGTTTTTCGGTATATCTTAAAAACCAGTCCAACGATTATTTTCATTTTCACATATGTATTGTAGATTCACTAGACGCATTTTTCGTTCATACATGCAAATGACCTTAAACCATTCCGTCTAACGGTTTTTCAAGGTTAAATGCGTTAAATGTTTGAAATTATCTTTCTAAGGGTTTTACTCGCCTCAAACCCATCATGTGGGTACTCATTGGGAAGGTCTTTGAATTTCCTACAATCCTAAACTGGTTACAACAGGCTTTATCATCCCACTAACTCCCTCCTCCTCAGACGCAACGCGTCGGGACAATCCGCCAAGTCTAAACTTGGCATTTTTTCTAGTATAATGATCTATAAATTTTATCCGAAAAACTTCACCTAAAATTTTTATTTATATGTAGGTATGCAAATTACTAAAAATGACCAATTCTGTAAGTGAATGAGGTTATCATGTGAAAAATCTTCATAAGAATTCTTATGGAGATTTCTTATAGTGAGCCGGAATTTTTCCGGTTTTCCCGACTTTTCCAGTAGTTACAGCTCGCAGAACATTATTTGGACCTCAGATTTAGCCTAAAAACTCTGGAATTAGGCTTCTGAATGTAAATATTTTTTCGGATCCTTCACAAAATTGTTTATAAAACACAAGGATTAGCTAAGATTCTTTGATGTTTCCTGTTAGAGAGACCAAAAATTGCATGTAGGCAGAGATTTTTCTTTTTTTTCTTTTAAAGAAAAAGAGGTTCTGTGAATTTTTTTCCAATAAATTTAACTAAAAAGGATCAAGAAAGACTTGATTAACAAATTATTTGTGGTGTTCAATGCAGATACCGAGGTAGAATTCAAAAACAGGGGGTGAACTTAATTGAATTTCGCTCCAATTTTACTACTTTTCTACTTTCTTGCCCATAATGTGCTTTCCTCTTGGAATAAAGGCCCCACCCATGGAAATATTTTATTATTATAACTAAGTATAGCAATAAATTAGGTAACTCAAAAAAAATTTTTTTTCACCACATGAAAAATTTAAACATATGTAAATAGCACTGAACTTTATCGAATTTCGCCCACAATCGACTTCTATCATGCAAGCTTTGTTGTAACACGTGTTTCAAGCGTATGGAGCGTATGGCGAAATCGCTTTGCCTCCGCGTCTATTTTTAGTAGATTTTTAGTACAAATGTGTGTAAAAGCCAGTGTCACGTCTGGATGATCAGTTTGTATTGCGTGCAGATTCTCGGGGACAAAAGGATGCATCCGTGAGTTGCAGAGCCAATTGAATTGCTTCCAAGTGAACTGGGTAGACAATAAGGCATCAGGATGGACGCTGGTGTGCTGAAGGAGCTGGAAACAGCCGCTCAACTGGTCATGGTGAGTTGAGGGGAGATTGAGATGAGGGTGAAAGTTGATCAAGTGGAGTGACGAGGCTTTTTTTTTTCTTTAACCCAAGGATCCCCAATTGGGCACATTGGAACAAAGAAAGTCCGCCGAGGCGTTGATCATGAGCTTTCGCAAGACAAAGAATCCCTATCAGATGTGTCGACACATCCTGGACACTTCCTCTGTGGATCTGGTGTTGTTCGAAGCGGCGGATTTGCTGAAGAATGCCTTAGTGTATGAATGGGAGTTTCTGCAGGAGCAAGATCGCGTGGCCATGAGGCAGTATCTGATCAACTATGTGATGTCCAGGGAGTTGAAGAATTTCGTGAGGGAGCGAATACTCCTCGTGGTGGCCATTATGATCAAGAGGACGAGTATTGTGGATGCAGGGGCGGAGCGAATGGCCATTCTCACGGAGTTTGAACAGATCATCGCTGAGGGGGATGCCAAGCAGCAGTATCTGGTGTGTCGGGTCCTCATGGCGATGATGCAGGAGTTTATGACGACAATCAAGAGTGATGACTCTGGACTGGTGTTTGAGGATCACTTCAAGGCGAAGAAGCAATTTGAGAATTCGTCACTGCAGAAGATCTTCATTGTTATCCTGAAGGCACTGGAGAAGTTGAGTGAGTCATTTGATGGGACCAATACGATGCAATTGCTACTCTGTCTGGAGTATATGTCTATAATGGAAGTGATCCTGTCATGGGGTCACATTACCGCATCTCCGACGGTGTTCTCGAAGCGCCTTATGGCACTGGTGGAGATGATCTTCAAGGTGGAACAGACACCATCGTTGCGATTGAGTTTGCAGTGGGAAGCCACGATGCTGGAGCCGAAGGTGGTGAAGTTGTTCTTTGATATGTATTGGAAGTGTCGCTCCCATCAGGAGATTCAATCCAAGGCGGCCAACTGTCTGGTGCAACTGGCCACGTTTAATGGACCAATAATGGAGAAGAAGGAGAACAAAGTGAAGTACGTGGTGAATTATCTGACCAACTATCTTCAGCTTGTGTCCAATATTGAGGTGAAGCGTGAGGAGGCGATTCCCCTCACGGCCATCATTCGGAAGATGCTGTTCTACAATCATCAGCCGAGTCTGGAGGAGTTCCCCCAAGATCTCATCGCGGCTCTGCTCCAGCGAGTCTTTCAACTTACCTGCACGGTGGCTGAGAGAGCTGTCCAGGAGGACATTGTCGCATCCGATGAGGACACAGTGTATGGTGAGAGTTTCACGAATCTCCTGGAAACTTGGCTCACGATCCTCCATAGCAAGGAGTCCCTGCCCAGCGGAGTTCTAACACCCTATCTCATGGAGATCTTCAATAAATACCTCCAGTGCCATCTAACGCCGCCGGATGGCATTCGGCCGCTGGACAGACAGGATGTGGAGGAGATGTACGAGTGTGATGTGAGCGATAGGGAGAAATTTAAGGAGCAATTGATAATCATTGGAAGATTTGGACGGGAGTTTCCGCAGCATTCGCTGACAGTGTTGGCCAAGTTGTTGGAGAGTAAAATCCATATTTTGCGGGAGCAATTGCAGCAGATGCACAGCAATTTGCAGAGTGACGAGAGAATTCTCGGTGGAGTGTTTGAGGATCTTCAGTGGCTCCTCCTGATTGCTGGGCATGTGCTGTGCACGGAGGCTGAGGGGGAGCAATCACTGATTCCCAGCGAAATCATGCAGCACAGCATTCAACAGGTAAGAATTAAATGGATTATTCTCGTTTTAAAGGTGCTGTCACACGGGAAGTAGTTCCTCTTGGGTGCAAAGCTTTAATCGCATTTTCTGAGAAACCGCTAAAATAATGTTTTCCGGATAAACCTAATGGAAGCTGGGACGTTTTTTTTAAGGAAAAATTCTTTACTCCAATAAAACTTAATTGATTGGATATGAATGGAAATTTAATTGTTTTCTACCGAAAAATGCGAATCAATAGTTTTCAATTATGATAATCAATTTACAGAATTACTGCCGTGTGACATCTTTATTTCCTTTACCTACCTATTATAAAAACACTTGGAACTTTTAGATTTCCAAAGTTTAGCTAAAAGTAGTATTAAAATAGCTTCAAATATTTAGAAAAAAAAACTTTAATCCTTTCTTAGATTCCACATAAACAATGCAAGATAAGAGATGTAAATCATTAGAGTAAGCGGTTTATGCCGGCGTAAAATATTAGAAAATCCAACCAGTTGTCAATATAGAACAAGCCTTAATCTTAAGGTTAAACCTGAAGCTCAATTCAGGTTTAAATTTTAAGTTAGCTTTAAAGCTTCAAACCCGAGTTTAAACCAGTCTTAGCTTTTAACCAGCATCAAGCTTAAAGCCAGCTACAAGCTTTATTTGAATCAGCTTCAAGCTTAAGTTTAAACTTGAATCTTCAATCCATGTTTAAGTTTTAAGTTACCTTCAAGCTTAAAGCCAGTATTACCGTGTTATCACACGTAAGCTCATAGCAGATTAATTGGGAGATTAAGTGCTAGAATTTGACAGAAGAGAGTGAGTGAGATGACTATATGTTTTTCCATATGTGTGTTCTCAAATGTCATTAAATTGCGCAAGAAATTTCTGCTAAGAAGTGATTTTATTGGCGAATATGGTAGATTTGTGTCTTCTTCTGTATTTTTTCTACAAAAGAAAGTCTTAAGCTTTTAACCAGCATCGAGTTTAAAGCCAGCTACAAGCTTTAAGCTTTGAATCAGCTTCAAACTTAAGGTTAAACCTGAATCTTCAATCCATGTTTAAATTTTAAGTTAGCGTCAAGCTTCAAACCAGCCACAAGCTTTAATCTTTTAGGCCCTTTACACACATGGGGTTTAGCCGAGAGAAGGTTTAGCCGGTTTAGAGCCGAAGACAGTTCAATCAGACATTTTCAGTGCAACAATAATCAAGATTGCTGTTTTCTAAATACTAAGCCGCGTTTATAGTGCATACGAACTGCCTTTGGCTCTAAAACTGGCTAAACCTTCTCTCGGTTAAACCTTCTCTCGATGAGTAAAGGGCCTTAGACTTCCCCATATGATATTTGTTGTAATTTTGCAATATTTCTCAGTGTAAGAGCGAGGAAATTTCGGACAGGGGAACCTTCGGACAGACGTCCAAATTTTATCAATAGCACAATATATTATAGTTTTCGAAATAATTAAGTAAGCTTAGAATTAGAAGCGCCACTAGTAGTAATACTAATAGGGTAAGCCGATCTAACTTGGAACGATATATAACTTGAAACAACACGTAATCTAAATATGTATTCCAAGTTAGATACCGTTTCAAGTTAGATCGTCCTACCAGTTCTACCCTAAGTTAGGCGGGTCTAGATGATGTATGTTTCTTTTAAAAATTAAGAAAAAGAATTGATGGAAATCAGATTATAAACATAGTTCAAGCTTGCTCAAGGCCAGACAGACAGAGACCCTTAATATCTCGGGTCATGATCAAGGAGAGACTAAAGTTATCATTGAAAAGTTCTCAAACTCAGCTATTACATATTTACTAAGTTATGAGTAAAATATTTATAATTAGGTAATATAGTGTCGTTCTATTAGACTTTAAAAATTTGAAAATCTACTCTTTGACTTCAACGCCACTACCGATCTAATCTTCTAACGACCGGACAGAGTTCTGATATTCAGGAAGATTTTAGCATTTCTCAAGACCTTTTCAATGAGAATCCAAATATTAAAATCGGATTCATACATATAACAGGAGATATTGTCAGTTCATAATTCAAAGTTCGGACTCTATTATCTAGGCCTAGGGCATTGGTACAGCTAGGGACTAAAGACAGGTATTTTTTTTTAGAAAGGATGAGTTCAACAACTATGGTTGTAGCGCTGGGCAGGACTTAATATGTTCTCAAAGAATATGTTTCATTTGAAGGGCTAGTGCTTTGAGTTTCTCTGTGACTTCGGGCACTCAACAAAGTCTCTCACAATCAGCCCTATCCTGGTAGTCATCGTCTTCTTTTAATAATGGACAATTCGTTCGATGCTGTGGTTGGATGAGCTGCCCTTAACCTGTTCCCCCGACCAAGCTAACCCTGACAATGATGAATAGAGAAATCCTGGGATTTTCAGTCTCTTGTCGTCGACGTCGTTGTCATCATCGTTGTATTGTGAAATGATGGAAATCCATAAATAGACCATACATCCCCCTTCTCGTTTCGTACTCTCCAAACCATATATTCATATAATACGAGTGTATGGAGAGACGACGTGAAATATGAAACTGCGCATTTATTGTTGTTGTCATCTATAATATAGATGTTGGGTACATGTGTAGTATAACCGTGTGATGATTGCTGTTTGGAACGCGAAAAAGAAAAGACCCCAGCGAAAAGCTCTCCTCGGTGGAACTGTAGAGTTTGTGGCTCTCAATTAATTTTAATGAACTATGTATTATGCACAAGTACAAAAGGTGGGACTTTTTTGCGGTGGAATGCGATGACGGGACAAGGGGGTGGGTGGGGGCAAAAAATACAAAACAACTTTTCAACCCTTCACCGAAGCCTCAAAATCTACCCCATTCGCTCAGTCACCCACATTATCCTCCCCCCCATACTGGGCGCCTCTGTTTTACGTAATAAAGACGATTATGTAGCACACAAATACCAAATGAGAAAGTCCAAGTCAAACCATCACGACGAATGACGGTGAAAATGGTGCGGAAAGGGTGAAAAGGGGTGAAAGTCTGGCAGGGGGGAGGGCTCCAAATGCTCAAATTGTTCATGTTGTACACTGCAATAATACACAAAAATTGTTTCTTTGCCAAACAAATTATTTGTACATAACGGTCACAAATCGGATAATAATGGAATGGAATAGCAAACAGTTTTCCCACCCATGCGTTCCTGGCCCCCTGAGCCTCATTTTCTCACTTGGTGGCCCGCACACCCTCCGACTGCGGGAAATGGGCATCAGCCGGAAGGTTTGGTGGTGTAACTGGCTCCTCTCAGCGCCTGGTTTGGTATTTGCCTGATGGATTTGGCGCGGAGGCTAGTTCCAGGGGTTGTTTTGAGAGATTTTGGGGGCGGGTGGGATTTGGCGATATAATGTAACTATAACCACTTTTGCACACACGCGTTATGTTGTGTGCACCACACGGGCATGTTGTACAGCAGAAAATCGCTGAGCAGATGAAATAGATGGTTATGTGTGGGTGGTAATTTGGGTGGTCCGCCACCTCCCAATGCGATTTATGACGAGCAATATTTGGTACGAAAACTTGTGCGTAAATTCAACCCGTTTTCGGTTAGTAATGTTCTTGGCGGGTGCCATCAGCAGCCACCACCATTTGTCCTCTCCGTGCTTGAATTCTTGTGAGCATTTTGTATCTGGCGTTCATCATTTCCTCCTAACAATGGTGCGGAGCTTTTACCAAAATATATATGCCTGTATTAGTTGGTCGCTTGAAAAAAGACTGGTCTAACTATTCTAAAAAATAGTTTATCAATATTTTTTCAATTTGAAATTAATAGATTTACTGCCAATTTACTGATCGGTAAAGTTAGGTACTGATCGTACTGGTCTCTGTCGTAAGTTTATAAAAAGTTGTTGTAAAAAAGATTTAAGAAAGATTTATCTTAGAACTTGAAACGTTTTTAAAATAATCCGACCAGTCAACACATTCGAGTAATCAGGAATTCTAAACCTATGGTTTGACTGATCAATTTAAATTAAGTTTTGCTTAAAACTAACTTTTATTTTAACTAATTTTCATGAAAAGTTCCGAAACTATTATATTATATGGATAAGTGGTTGGCCATAAAACAAATCAGGCATGGAAGAAGCCAAGCAACTTTCGAGCGACCCGTCATGTACGATGGAAGTGATTGTATGCCATTATACATATAATAGCGTATTCACCTATACTTTTCTCAGGGCGAATCACCCTCTCCAGTTTTGGGTATCTTCACCCCTTTTGCACAGATCGACCGTAACCCGTTCAATTTCTCTACATTGTAAGCGATACTCTGTATACCAAGACGGTAAATTGTGTACCCACCACGTCGGCTTACGGAATGGTGTATTGTCGAGAAAGCGGTACTCCACCACCTCCCCACGGCGGATGAGTACGCAAAGGGGGTACGTTGGGGCATGATGGGGTGGCGTGCAAATAAATTGATGATTTAGAAAAGGTATGGGGTGCGTATCAGACCACCCTTTGGGTTGAAGCTATACGGGTTTTGCCATTACCACTCCCGCGCTCTCCCGCGTGCCCGTGGGAAGGTGTTTTATGGATTGCTAATGATTTACAGATTTTCACGCGTACACCATTCCCTGCAGGCATATGGAAAATTGACTCTCTGGATTTTGGTGGAGTTTCGGGGAGAGTGAAAAGAAAATATTGCGATATGCAAAAACGGGTTGGCTGATTTTGACGTGCTGCCTATATTGAGGGGGATAAAATATAATTGAAATTTCGTAGTGATAGTCCGAGTCCATCTAGTGGTTGGTGAATCGCTGAGTAACATGTGTAAATTTTTCCTTTTCACCGATTTTACCGTGCATGGTCGCATTTCTGTATTATTCCGCAATTAACACATAATCTACACGTGCTTTTTACTATTAATTGGCCATTTCTCATGGTATCTCAATCATTTACGATTTTTTTTAAATATTAAAACAAATTGATAAGTCTAGCTATAGTTGGATGCATTAGTGAGAAAACTCACTGAATAATTGAACGCATTGCAGCGCGGGAAAATGTTATGCATTCCAATCCAAACGCCAAATTGATCAAATTTAACTGCCCGTCCACGTTGACGCGACAGACGAGTGAGAGGGATAGACTGAGCAGAAAAAAATTAAGTGAAGGCAGAGAAAAACTCAGGGTGGCTTCAGGGGTGGACTGAGTGTCTTCAGTCAATTTCGTGATACCCAGCTTGAAGGTGCCGGAAGGTAATGTAAAAGTGTGTGTATAGGAATAGGAGTATGAGGGAGAAAAATCAAAACTAAATCCCGCATATATGAATGCCTTCACAGCAAAAACGCTACACATAGCCGTGGAGGCTTTGGTGGAAGGCGAATACCGTATAAATTTTCATCCCCCCAATTTTTTTGTCATCAAACGGTTCATACCAATATGCCAAAATCGGATCTTGATTTGGGCACTAGTTGTCTCTTTCTAATGACATACACCACCATAATGATTACTGTTCAATTGTTTCCAAATGCACACAAACGTACAAAAAGAGAGCGATATATCGGCGTCAAGGGCCATTTTGCTTCTGTCGGAACCTTAACATGATGGGGGAAAGAGATCGATAGAAGAGTGCGTGCGCAATTATTTGACATAGGAAAATTACTATGTATAAATTTCATGTTGGTTAGTAAAATCGAAAGAGACAGTAATTTTCCAGGAGTGAAACGAAATGGTTCTCCACTCACTGTTCGCATATATTTCAATGTTGAGTGTACAAATACACACACTGTAGACACATATAGTCATCTCACTCGCTCCCCCCTTATATTACCCATCTATACGAGAGCCTCAACATTAGGTAGGAGCTACACATGCACAGACAGTCATTTTAGTCCGGTCTCAACCGTAGTATCGTGAATGTGTACTTTGACAGTATTTCGAAACTCGATCGTTGTTTTTTTCTTTTTGTTTGTAAATTGATTAACACCCACAGTTTTTGAGTTGTATACTGTTTCCACCGGTGAAATGATCAATAGTCGTTGATGTTTGCAAGCGATACTGGTGATTGTAGGACCATTAGTGAGCAGGTAGCTCCTTGAGAGTTAATTGTGTGAGACACGACCGGGGTTATTCTGAAGGAGTTGAAAAGAGAAAGAATTTTTGGAGGAAATCGAAGAGTATAAGGGCAGAAGAAGACGGCCGCTGGTGAATAAAGTGTCATTTTCTCAATTTCCATCGGAGTTTTTGTTCATTAATTCAGGATTACTTTCATCCCTGAATTTTTGGGTACTATTGAGTTTTGGTGCGCGAAACAGAATGAACACACCACTTGCCGTATAATTTGATTAAAAAAAATGGAATAACGAGAAGCGTCACAGAGTTATATCACAAGGCGTATATAGAATATACATAGCACAGTAATTCATGATTCTACTCTCTTCTGGAGAAGAAAAGTAAAGAGAGGCAAAAAGTTTTTAAATAATATCAGCTGCAAAAAAAAAGAAAAAGAACCCATAACAAGGTTAAAGACAAGAGAAATAAAAGAAAATAAATTAAGAGTAAGAAACTTGACTCTAAAAACACAATTGTTAATACAGAAGTGTAGAAAGATTCTTGATCTGTTGGTGTTGCTCTCCAGACAAGATAAATAAGTGGAAGACACATTGGTGGACAGAGACGAAATAAGGGTCCAGCAATCGCAGACAGACAATTCAACTATACGTCTTCAGCCATGCTATTCGAGAATCCGGCTGTAGCTGCTAAATTACCTTTTCCGTACAATATACCGCCACCGATGCAGGCTGCCGCTGGGGTCCCACAAATCAGGTAAAAAAAAGAAACAACGACACAACTCCCCTTCATAGCCATCTGACTCCACTTTAAAGTTGTGTACAACCATACATAGAGACGTTGTACATTCCTCATATTATGTATTCTCAAGCAGCAAAGCGCTCAAAATTAACACAAAGGAATCTACTTTGGCGTCTCTCTTTCGGCTTATGGAGTTTCTAAGGCATCTGTGGGGTTTTACCACTTTTACTTGCTGTTCTGTGACTATACTCAGTGAATGCTGAAGGGATGGTTTTTGCCTGCAAAATCCTACTTTTTCCAACTTCTCACACCCCATGCGACAGCAGACCTCTTCACCCCTAAATCTACCCCACCACATCGGCTCATACTACCCCATATATAAAATTGTTACATTTCTACGAAATGGATGAGATTTGTGTGGTGTTGTATGTGAGAGAGAGAGTGGCACAAGACAAGTCTGTGACTTTGCCTCATTCTACTAAGTACTTAACCTTCGATTTAATGGATTAGTTTATATGGTGTTGGTGACTCTAAGAGCTGGATAGTTTAATTACCATCGGTCGGTAGTGTTCTGAAGATGGGGTATTTCATAATCTTCAACTTCCATCTCTCTCCTCACCAACTGCTTGCTCCTATGTGCCCCCTCAAATGATGCCTATCTACTGGGCTAAACTTATAAATTGATGAGTAAATAAAAACCCTGTTTATGCCTCAAAATACTGTGCGATGCTCCAAAAGTCTGTATAGTTTTGTGCATGTATTGGTGCTCTTCCAGGCACATCACTTTTATGATGAATGCCAGAGAGAAGAAGAGCTATACTATATATACAGAAGTGGATGGGCAAATATACATTGCAGAGGAAGATATATAAAATGAGGCAAGTGAAACAGAAAATCTGTGGCATTGCCATCCTGATGGATGGAAAATTATTTTCACTAAAGTTCAACATTTCAGACTGTTTCAAGTGTGCATCCTCATGATAAAACTCCACGTTGTAGCATGCAAATGCGGCATAAGAGCGCAGAGTGAGTCAGAAGGATATAAGTGTGTTTCATGGTTATAGTATATATAGAGTCCTTTTTATATGACAGTTAGCATTTGATTCTTTATTTCTGTTTTAAATCATTGTCAAACTGACGTTTGACACCTGTCAAATTAACACTTTAACGATCACAAGATCAAACGATCGAATATCTCACTCACTCGTATTTTTATCACTATCTTCTCTCTCGCTCTGTTTGACAGATATTTGATATGCGATCTAGTATTGAAATGCACAGTACAAGCTAAGCCCTTGTTTTGCAATTAACTGCAACAAAGGGCCCCTTCATAGAGATTTTCTCTTGCCATTCTTAAATTCATTACAATTCAAACAAACATTTCTCACACTGAGTCTCTGCAAAAGCTAATACTGTTTAATTAGCGCAGAGTTGTCTTTGAATGCACCACAATAGTGTGCTTGAGTCTCCCATATCAAGCTGATGCGATGATATACATGTTGGATGTATTATGCCAAATAGCTGACAGTGCAGCTATTTATCATTTATTTATACTGTGCGGTGTATTCATTGTAACAAAAATAATAATGCATACCAGGGTCATATATTACTTAATATTTAAATGTAATTTTAATGCTGCAGTATTTTCTCTGTCTCTCTGTGGTTTGCATGTTTTGGGCCGAGAGGCAGTCACTCAACTACTTTCTTATGTGTTTACCCTCTAAGGTGGCTGAGGCTTTTGGAGGAATAGGTGACTTTTTTCCATGTTATAATTCTTTTTTGGAAAATATCTTCCTAGTTATAACAAAGCTTTGTATTCGCGCCTCACCCTTTGGGGCTTGCATGGCATTTAGAATTCAAAGGATAAGTTTAAAATGTTTCAAAACAACGGTAATTTGAATAAAAGTTCTAAGATGGCAGAGGATAGACAGACCTGCCTAGGACAGTATAGGAATATAGGGGACACTACTCTCACTAACACCACCATACATCGCAACCGGTAACAAAGCACAAACAAAAATTTTAAAATTGAATATATTCCATATATTCGGACTCCTAGAAATTCTGACCCATTCACATGCACATTCTACTTTATATTTAGAATCAAACTGAAGTTTTTTTTTGGCTTTTCCAATCTTAGAACTTTTATTAGGCATTGCAAATGTATTAACTACTATATTTAGTTACTTGCGCCTACCCGAAAAAATGTGTGTAAATTTTAAATTGGAAATTTTTCTTTAAAGCCATCAATTTCTACCCTCCTTTTTCGGCAATTGTAGATATTCTCTTTCTCACTCCCAAGCATGACACGTTCGCCATACCTATACATGGATTTAACATTCATATGGCTATATATGTATGTATGTACCCTGAGGATTTTCAACCCCTCGTCAAGTTTTCTTCCTCAGCACACATATACATTGTGGATGCTTCGGCAGCAGAAATTCTCAGCTAACATTCAATTCTATCGAATTCACACACACACATGTTTGGATACTTTAAAATGCGATAAAGAGGGACTATGTTTTTTTTTGTACTCCATGCTCTTCAAACGAGTAGTATATACCTTTAGCAGTGGTAACTGCAACAAGAATACTATCATCCGAATAATTCAATTGATTTTGCTCAATTTTCGATACCTTGAAACAATTTTCAGTATTCCGGACTCTCTCTCTCTCTCTCGTGCTGACCATGCTGGGAGTGTGTTAATTGAAAGGTTTTGAAATGTAATATAGTAGGTACTCTTGTGGCCAGCATGTATATAGGATACATTTGGTATTTATCTCTATTGTTGCTGACAAAATGAAAAGCTGAGAATATCACAAAGAAATTATAAAATTTACGCTTGACTGTGTGTATTAGTGAGGACTTGTGATACCTCAATGGATGGCTAACTTAGGTATGGTAGGTCTCTTTGCCGCATCAGGTCGTATGTGTTGGTTAGAATGATGATTATTTAGTGTATATATGGAGAGCAGAAAAGAGAGAATGTTGAACGAGAAGAGGTATACTTGAAAAGAAGAACGACAACATGCTCTTTTTTGTGGGAAATTGGTTGCCATCTTTGTCGAGAAGCCTCTTTGAATGATCTATAGCCCCCCTAAACACAAGGATCCATGGCTTTTGCAAAATAGATGTATCGCGCACACGAAAATCATACTTTATAGCCATTTCATAACACAATATCGTGAAACGGGTTGGGAAAAATTGCATAAATTGGATTATGCTTCTCTCAAGTCACTTGAGAGCATTATCTATTTATAATGCATTGGAGGGAAAATGGTACAATTTTACGCCATTAAGATATGAATAGAAAAACAAAAGTTATATGTATCGTATCGTTAATGAAAACCGGTTTACAAATATAACAATTCTCTTCGGCTAAATCAGACGTTGGCTAGCTGAAGTTTGCCATAAAACTACTTCACACACCAACATCAACATCGAATATACACAACATGAAAAACCGCAACAAAAATATTGCAAACAAAAACTCTTTCGTATACAACCACAAGCAAAATTTTATATGAATATTGAAAGATATATATTAGAGCACGAGTTACGGGCATTTACTTGTTCGTCTATTTCAATAGTGCAAAAATTTTGTGCTGAAATTGCGAAAAAGTCTGCTACATACAGATTTCCGTTCTTGGCAATCAAGTTCAACATTCTCAACAAGTAAATGAAGACACGAGAGTGTCTTATTTTTTCTCTCTGTCTCTCCTTCTGCCTTTGCTGTTTGTTTAAATTAAAATCCCAACAGACGAGAGAATCGAAATTTATAACATTTTTGCATTTTATTAGATTTCGATACATTTTCATCAAAACTGCTCACCGCCATTGTTAGTGGCTGAATAAATTTTGATGGTGAAATTTTGCATATGGAAATGACTTTCTACACACCATGCAAGCGTAGTTCAGTGTATAGTAGAGCAAAGAAATACGATGGGAGTTATTGGATTCTATAATACTTGCTTGCCAAACTGTGGGGATGATTCCTGAATTTTTCTTTCATACTTAGTCACAATCCTTACTTACTGAGCTCGATCGAGATCAATGATTGTCAGCTTTCAATAGATTTTAAACACGTTAAATTGAGCACCATTAATTGTTCGAATGCTTGCGAAAAGAACATTTCAGTTATCAATTGTTAATTAGCAAAATAGATTCTCAGGGTAAATATAATAATAATTAAAAATTTCAATGTTATACACTCTCGTGACTCTCGTACTACAATATAAATTTGCATTTAAAATTCAAACATTAGTTTTATTACTCTACACACCATATTAATCCTAATACATAAAGCCAAGTGTGCATATCTGAATTGGCCTGATCACCCCTAAACCATTAAATCTCGACCGGACGTGACTCCAGGAGTCCGAAAATACCCATCTCCAAAATGTTTGTCTGTCTGTCTGTCTGTCTGTCTGTC
>CAKKOB020000203.1:0-52430 GCA_918844115.2 Phlebotomus perniciosus | reverse complement strand
TGATAATGGATATGCCAATCTATTGATGCACCAAATTGGTAATTTAGCAATTTATGCAAAATTCAATCAACACAACTTATAATATTTATGTGGGCACATCGGCTGATAAATCACAATGAAAACGGCAAAAGAACTGAAAATGGGTAAATTTGTATGGTAGGTACCAATAGGGGATGGCGGGGCAACTTCTCTATACCCAAAAGTTATAGAGGATACCATCCTTATAATTCCCATCATACATCGTAACCCGCTAGCGCTTCATCTTAGTGGTCAAAAGTTCAAAAATGTCGAAAAAAGGGGTAAATTTGTATGGGAGGTACCAGATAGGGGAGGCGGGGAAAGTTTTCATATAGCCTATGTCCCAACCTGGGATGCCAACTATACCTATGCCAAATATCATCCGGATCGGTTCAGCGGTTTGGCCGTGATGCGGTAACACACTGACAGACAGACAGACAGACACACAAACATTTTGGAGATGGGTATTTTCGGACTCCTGGAGTCACGTCCGGTCGAGATTTAATGGTTTGGGGGTGATCAGGCCAATTCAGATATGCACACTTGGCTTTATGTATTAGGATTGCCCTATGTGTAAGGATTCAACTAACAATGGAACCAATTTCAGGAGGAAGACTTTTTTTCCTGACGCCATCAAAGGGGAAATAATTCAGCACGAATTTCCCATGCACACTATATTTCGACGGGTTAGGATAATAACATTACAACTACTGTGTATAAGCATAGGAGTTAATATGTTATTATCCTAACCCGTCGATTTGTATATACCCTCAAGCTTTGTTACACTCTGTAATTACAATAAATCCTCTTTTAGTAAGCAAGGTTCTGTGTTGTTCTCCACTCAATTTTGCGAAATATTTCGCATAGTTTTAGTCTAACGCAATATTAATTTTGCCAGTAGAATCTCACCGTAAAAGTGTTTATATTAGTATAATATATTCAAGTTTCAATGGTTCTCCATAGCTTCCTTGCTATTGAACACGAAAAGAGAGCTAGAGGGATTCTCGCCTAACAATTCAAATATTACACCGAGACAAGTTGAGAAATATTTTGCAAATATCTTATCCCATGACTAGACAATATTTAACTAAAAGTATAAATTGATGGGTTAAACAAGTGTAACAGTTTAGTCGAATTTGAATAAAGTCAAAGTTTTAAATAACAAGTACCAAGCCTTTATAGAGATTTGTTCTAAGCTCTATTTAAAATCTCCTTTTAATTTCAAGGAAATGCGGTTTCTGGGAGATGAATAATTATATGTTATTAAATATAACATGTTTAGTGATACACATTATGAGAAGGGATGTACATTTTCCTGGATTAGTATGGGTCCCTTTTGGAGCATTATAATTTTCACTGTTGCTTTAGCGAGAGTGAAAGTCTAAATTAGTGTAATTTGCAATGAAGTGAACATACTCAAGCTTAATATGCGGAGAAATGTGGCACGTGTTTAGAATTACATTAAACACGAGTATTATTAGCTCAGAAAAGTGAGTTGTTGATATTTAAGGACAAAGAAATTTCAATTGTTCGCAGAAAAAATTAGATTTGCTAGGATGGTTTAGCGCGTGTCAACGTGTATTTAATTAGCTGTAATTCTTCCAGATTGACAGCGAATGTATATCATTTTAAAATTTTCTAAATAGAATATCTCGAAAGTGGAAATATGTATGTTTTCGCTCAGATTTAAAGAATCATTGATCCCGAAAGTCAACCTTTGAAGAAACTCATCACATGCATATTTCGAGTTATGCATTTTATGCATCTGAATTACGATTTCCAGCAAGTTGACTTATTATATATATATATATATATATATATTGTCAAATCATTCATAAATAATGCTTGTTTTTTCATTCATTCATACCTACACAGATAAATTTCAAAAATATTGCTATTCTAAACCACTTTTCGCTCTTAAAAATACGTTTGAGTTATGCAATTTTCTCTCAATCAATTACGAACATATCCATTGCATTAAAAACTTCAAGTGCATGAGATGAAAAAAAACTAGTACTCTTCATACATTTTTCTCTGTTTGAAAAACATGAATAAGTTTTGCCAATTGGTCAAATGGAAAATTGGATTTCTTCAAACATTTCCATATTTTATAGATTGCCATTCAACTGTAGCCCCAAACATTAAGGTTTTCACACAAACAGAAACGTGAATAGAATAAATTTGAATATCGATTGTTCCACTCCAAATAAATTGTGAAGTTGTTTGAATTGCGAACAAATCAAAGTTTTTCAAGTGATAAAATGATTGGATAAGAACATAAACCTTGAATTTTAACATAGTATTTCCTCTCCAATTTTTTGAGTAATTGGTTCTAATACAGGAATTTTGCTCCGAGATTCTTCTATAAGTCCAATTATGTTTATGTCGGTTGATCAATTGAAAATGGAATCTTCAGTCTGACATGCAGTGAACCTAAAATACAGGTATGTGTCTCCTCTGTTACCCTGATTTTCCAACATTCCAATATATCCCCGAGACATTTTATATTAAGAGAAATACTAATATGGATTAATAGGATATGGTTTAATAGGAGATGAGAAAATTTCTCGCATATTTAAGTATATAGCATTTAATAAAAAATGTGTACAAAACATAAAAGAATAATTAACGTAACCTTATGTCGTAAATTTCATTAAAACGACAGGGAACTGAGGGTTCCATGTTCCAATATATTTGCGGCGTTACATTTATTTTCTGAGTAAGGCTCAATCTGAAATACGAATGATAGGAGAGAAAGTAAAGAGGGTCACTAAGTCAACCGGAAGTCTTTTGTATTGCCGTGAAGAGGCAACAGTATCAAGTCCTATCTGCTTATAAGAGGAAAAGAATGTAGACATATTGTTTTTTCCTATATGCCAAATTCCTCGGAAAATAATCATTCCTATGGTCAATTTATATATTAAATTGCTCAGCAAATGCGAAGAGATAGAGAAGAGTTGACTTTTGGGTGTCCTTCCACACAAATCCTCTTATATACTCTTCACAAAAAAAAAACACTTCATGAGATGTCTGTACAAAAATCGCAACACCGAACACGAAATTAAGGAAACTTCTCTTTGTCAGCAACATCCGACATCCCCTTTAAAGTGAATATATTTAAATTTGTTCGATTAACATGGAATGCTGCTTCAAATAAAAGTAAATTGAATTGCCGCCAATGTTGTCTTTTACTCGGGAAAACTAGAAAACAAAATTGGTGGTTTCCATTTTACCCTTACTCGATATGCCTTTTCTCTATCAAGGAAAACCCTCAATATAAAATAATATTTTGGGCCCAAAGGCACTTTATTATTAATTCAGTATGTCTTTCAAATCACTTGGTCACGTACAATTGCCATAAATGTAACGAAATTGTTCCACCAAGTGATTCCATATCATTGTTTATTGATATTCGAATATGAACTTGCAATGTAACACCATAAGGAAAGCCTATTTTACCCATTCTTATGTAGAACCCTGAAAGGCGTTTATTGGGAAAAGTATCTCATAAATTTTTATTGAATTGTTTAAAAATGTTTTGATAAAAATAATATTACCTGAGAAAGTTTACTAAGAATTCTCAACAAAAATGAAGATAAAACTGAAGGTTTTCGAAAAACTATCAAGTCTTTGGAAAAAATCTGTAAATTTACAGGAAAATACAGTTTTTCATAAAATTTAGCGCTTTTTCTTAAAAAAAAAAACGTAATCTAGATTTTGTGAAAAATTTAGGATCCTTGGAAATCTATAGGTTTTTTTTAAAATCATTAAAAGCTTTGTTTTTTTTTCTTCTTAAAACCTTCCGTATTTATCAACCAATATGAAAAGTTAAGGTATTATTTGATTATCTCTCCAGAACGTCGCCTTTATACAAGGGGTAAAACTTTCAACACAGACCTTTCAATTAAAATAACACAATTTACAACCAAGTTCATATAACAGAAGTTATAAGAGAGAAATCTGAAGGGGAAGTTTTCTTTCTTAAGAAAATTTACTCATGAATTTCTGGTAATTCGATAAGCATTCAAATTCATACTTCTGTTTTTGCAATATCCTAAGATCCATTACAATAAATTAATTCAGAATTCGAGGGAAGTGGATAAAGTGGAAAGTTCGCACATTTGTATTTGGTGATGTGAAAAATTTGGTATAATGGAAAAAGTCAAGCAATTTTAATATAATTTGTTCATTTTGAAATCCTAATTCACTGCTGACATCACGTGCGTATCACAAAACATCACGAGCTAATGTGTTTGACATTGTTTCATATTTCTTCGTGGGTAAATGATTCCTTTTCAAGGAATTTGCCAAATATAATTTTAAGTGAAGCTACGAATATAAAAGAAGATAAATATTTCCTAGTAATTGTACTCTACATATCGTTTTAAATTAAATTGAATTATGTGTACATTTTTGTGATATGTCTGACAAAAGCGAAATATTTGTAATCTAATATCCTAACACTTGGCACACATTCTTCAGTGTTCACTGTAATGAGAGTAAATTATATTTTAATGCAGGGGTCTGGCAAGTTGATTCCAAATGAGCTTTCTGAGCTTCTGAGATTTGGCTAACGTACCAAGATGCCCATCTTTCCCCTACTTATGTATAATACAAACACTCTATAGGTCGACAACAAATTTTCCCGTATAAATATACGTTAAATAGATAACTTCCTCTTTACAAATATTTAAAGTACAGTGTGTATATAGGAATGGCTAAATAACTCCTAAATCAACAACAAGAAAACAAGAATAAAAAAAACTACTGGGCGTGATTTCAGGAGTCCGGAGTTGTGTACGTCTGAGCCAATCCCCTTCTGGTACTTCCTGTTTATAGGAAAAGCTTCTATAACTTTACCTGCTATACAAACTATTTCGGATTATTTTCGTCATCAAGATGAATATTGGGAAGGGGTAGCTTTGTATGAAGAAACATCCTGAATATGGTAATGGAACAAATAATTTTAACTGGATCCCCTGGATCCAAATATCGCATTTATGCTTTTGATTGCTCAGCAAAAGTTCTTATTCTAGAATATGTGTAGAGGGCCCTTGTGATTATTTTACTGATGAAAAGTATGTTCTTGAAAAAAAGGGAAAAAGTGTGTTCCGCATACGCAATTGAAAATTTTCCAGTCATTCTTTTCCAAACAAGCACGTCTGTGGTGAATGAGAGAAAATATGATATAACAACACATTCTTATAAATTTAAGCAAATAAGGTTTTGTTTTCATTAGATATACTATACATATTTCCTGGGGATTTATTTACATAAGAATAAGGCCCTTTACACCTATGGGGTTTAGCCGAGAGAAGGTTTAGCCAATTTAGAGCCAAAGACAGGTCGTACGCACTATAAATGCGGCTTATCATTTAAAAAACTGCAATTTTGATTATTGTCGCACTGAAATGGTCCTTGATTGAACTGTCTTCGGCTTTAAACTGACTAAACCTTCTCTCGGTTAAACCCATGTGTGTAAAGGGCCTAAGTCGTGATTTTAATAATAAATTGTACGTAACAGGGCTATAGCCGGACCACAAGTAGCTCCTTGGGAATAATTTTATCTCACTTAGTCGAAGGGTTCAAATTCTGACCTCAAATCCCTAATCTTGGAAGCCGTATCTGTAATCCAATTTAAGTAAAAGTATAGTCTCATCTTTAATCTTTCTTAATTCCACATAAGTCCTATGGCAGAGAATTCATCGAAAAGTCCCTGATATACCTTTATTCTTCTTTCACTGTACTTTCGTGAAGCTTTCCGATCTTACCACCCTTAATCATACCACAATCACAATCACCCCCCAGTTCCCTGCGGGGATTTCATGATCACAAAAATGGTGAATTTGTGAGGACCTTCACACTTTGTCGTTTTGACAGTGAAAATGATTTGGATGGGGGCGTAGAGAAAGAGAATGGGAGAAGCTTTTCTTCGCATCATTATTTTTACTGTTATTATTCACAACTTTCAAATTTTAGTTTCTGCCAACTATTATGCCACCCGCATCATCTCTCTCTCTCTCTCCCTCTCTCTTTGACACCCGCATCGCAGAAATACCCAAGAATCGTAAGTGTTCATATTATGGTGGAAAATGTTGAGAATAAATGGACCAGAAATGGTGTATTTATTGATATTTATAGGTTTGCCGGGGTGTTTTGGAGTTTATACCAGTCAGTGGCATTTTTATTGTGTCGATTGTTTGCTATGTGCCATTGCACGTATGTATATGTGACCGTATAAAATACACATATAGGTATACATTCATGGGATATACTATACGTGAATTGTTAAGAGAAGTGAGAGAAATTCAATTACTGAACGTGGAGAGTGTTTTTCACCAGGCGCCTCCATTGCCACTTGCATTACTTCCCTGTTGCATTAATATAAACTTCTCACCTATAGATGCTCTCACCCTAACCCCCTTTTGTCCCCAATGCACACCATCCTGTGTGGTAGGTGTATGGGGTGAGCCATTGAGGGGGTGGGTCAGAGATTGAGGGTTGCACTATTTCAATTCAAACGTGTACCATGGTGTGTATTTTTGTAATAAGTTGGAAAGAGTGTTCAGTGTAGCACTTAATTACCTGTCGATACGAATAGCATTTTCTTGGAGTTTGCTTCTATTTTCACTGCTTCTCTCCTTCGTATATATGCTTTTACACTTTCCCACCCTCAACGACTGACTGTTCGACAGACATCGTGGCATGTTTATGTTCAAGTCCAAGGGGAAATCATCAGCACAGAAAAGTATACACTGCTTCATGTTTCTCACATCAAGTGTTGTGATTCTGCTGTTTATGCAGTATACTATCTGATTGAATTCCCACTGGACTGGCTATCAATCTGAAAACTTGATCTAAAATGATAAATGATTTGTAAATAGGGAAATTTATCATGAGGGGAATACGTAAATACACAACAATAACAACTTAAAACACGTAGCATGTTTATATATTTATTTAAATTACCTTGTATTACCATGAGTTGCTATTTAATTATTTGGGTAGTCGCTCAGCGTATTGATTACCCTTCGAAATCGAATATGTCTAAGGCTCTGGTAAAGTTACAAGCGATTTCGACAATCTTCCGAGTGAAACTTATTAAAGAGGATATGACAAATTAAATGGTGTTGAAGATATGACTGAGAGAGAAAAGCCACTAAGGGATGGGTAAGAAGATATATTATAGAATGGGGCGAAAAAGTATATAAATAAATGAGAAAATACTTGGGTGCTTGTGTGTCAAATATAATATTTATGTATTGATGAGTTTTCCAAGGGGAGAGAAAGAGAAAGTAATATTATATATAAAAACTGTGTGTGGTTGCGGGGGTGGAAATGAGTGATTTGTTATTTGAATGCTGCGTATGCGTGTGTGTGCGGAGGAAAAACTGAAAGTTCGATTAAAGGCAAATGTACTTGGATGAATTTTTGATGGAAGGTGTGCGGGAGAGGTCGAAAAAAATTATTCCATCCACCAAATTTCCGTGTGGCCCGAATGGAGTAATACATGGATGATGTTGGGGAGTTTGTGGGGTGGTGATGGTGGAGCTGGCAGAGGAGAGACTAAAAACGAATGTCAATACGAAAGAGGGAACATAGATAAGCCCATTAGAGAAATTAATGATCGATATAATGTTCCTTTGCTTCACACAGATGGGTGAATCAATAAATTGGGGCAGCAACATTTTATCTTTTCTGCCTCTAAGCACCCAATCCAGGAATCTTTCTTGCCATTTTCTTCCTCGCTCCCATATCACTTCCTCAATTGCTCCAACTCGTCTAATATTCTCGCGAGATGAGCAATACTGCGATCCATCGATTTTTCCATTATTCAGAACCATATTAATAAATGATTTCGATATTTAAAGGATAAATTTTGCATAAACTGATTGTCTCAAAATGGGTGTGAAAAACGATTTTATTGAGGCTGATCCTCATTTGTGTCCATTCAGTTGTGCACTTTATTATTTATAATAATGGCTCACAGAATCCATTCAATCATCAGGCGATAAAAATTACCCTCAATCTATATAAAGAGCTTATAATCCTAATTCGAGCACTCGACCAAGTTCGAAATCTCAATCCCTTCTCTTTAGAGAGTGTTATATCTGCAGCATCACCATGGTTTTCAGTTCAGCTCCTGACGGTTACAAAAGGTATATATGTGGGTCTGCTAAGGAATTGGGTGAAGAGAGAACGAGAGCCTCCTTGGCACTCTTCTTATATGTCGAAATTCCCAATTCTCGATATAAATCATATTTTATTCCGTGCGGGTGTCAGTCGCTATTTACAAACGTATGTAATCTGTTCGGCAGTGAGGGAAAAACTTTTTCCAACATCTCTGATATTTTGCAGGTTGAATGCGGTGTGAAGGGGGGACATTGGGTGGGATGATGAAGAGTGGATTGAAATTTTTGGCTTGAATATTAAATTATTATTTTTGATATTGGAGCCAATTCGGTCAACAGGAAACTTTTAGCATTGATCTATTAGCTCCACAAATTTACTCTATCTCTATATCATCTTCCCGCGCTGCGCTGTTCAAAGTGGGAGAATTTAAAGTTAATTAATTCATAATCGCAAATTTACATTGAAACCCCCTCCCTCACATCTGAGAGGCCTGAGTGTATGCTTTTGAAGATTACTTTCCGGTGGCATATTATGACAGTGATATAACGCAATATTCACATGTCAACTCATTGGTGTGGATAATTTTATTTTTGGCCTATTATATACAATTAGGTGAGCATGAGCTTGAGATGAACATCGAAATTGATACATTATGTGATAAAATCTAATATTTAAATGGGACAATTCGGAAAATTTCAGTAAATTTGCAATAAATTAGCATTCCTGTCTACATTTATGTTTACATATCGAAATTAATTCCTCTAATTCCATGCGTGTGAGCATAAAGCATAAAATCGACTGCAAGTTTGCAATCTACAGATCCCCATTTGCCTGAATTCGAAGTGAAATTAATTGTCTGAAATGTGCAATTTGTGCTCATCTCTGACTGCAAAATGTTCATAGATACATATGGGGGAGTGTATGTTGTGCAGAGATAGTGAAATATCGGCAAAAGGGCTTATAATGGGTGTTTTCCACTGGAGCAAGTCCCACTGAATTCGATTGTCAGGCGAGAGTGTGTGCATTTTGGCAAAAGCATATAGCAGAGTTTTATGCACAAAATCTCACTGAGAGAGTTTCAAGCGGGACACTGGTGAGTGGGTGGCTCAATCGAACTTGGAAAAAAGGGGTGTGAGGAAAATGGGGTAGAGGGTTTATGGTGCCATTTACGGGCGCGATATGGTCAGTTAAAAATCAATTAAAATTTACTAAACAATGCACATGTGGAAAGTTGTCTGTATTACTCTCCACTCTATCCCCTTTTATCTCTCCATCCGCAATCATCTCGTTCTCGTTTTGCATTTTGGCTACTAAATTGTCAATTCTGCAGAATGGTTGTGCATACGGTCCCTTTTCCTCGGGCTCTAGTTGCCTCCCGTACTCCGCAAGATTGAATTCAAAGTCAACATTCATTCTGGCTGGATTGGGGATTTTTGAACTGGGTTATGTGCACAAAATGACCTAAATTTGAATCAACATTTTCGGGGAAGCGCTCTGAAGGGCAGTTATCAAATTGCATACAACTGAAATTCAATTAAGCAACACTTTATGGCTTGTCACCAAGGGATCTTGTTGGTCTTTCTGTAGGGATTATATGCTTTAATTATTTTCTAATAAATAATGGAATAAAGATTACTTGTTAGTTAGAATTTATTTATTATATTTAATTTTTGTTCTGATTTCTAGGTGAAAATTATTGCTATTAATTTTATGAAAGAAAAATTGTTGGTAAGAGAAGAGAACCTATCATCGTAGGATCAATCTCTATTTTTTTATTTAATAATTTAATTTCTAAATTTACCTTACACAAATATATTTTGTAAATAATTCAATTTGTTGAATATATTCCAAAATTTGGTGGTAAAAGTAATTAATTTTCATATCAAACCCAATTCATATTTATAGCTTGAATTGATATATGACTTTGTCTATTCTGGCATATTGTATGTAAATGTGTGTAAATATTTGAACAACTCTTGGCAATATATAGTGCAACTCTTAATTTCCACTCTATTGTCCACTCAGTGTGTTAATGGAATGGAAATCGCAAACCTAGGTCGAAATATGAAAAAGTAATAGAATTTTGTATCATCGACTGTGACATGGGTCATCAAACAGCGATTCCTGCTGATACAGAAATATTGAACGAGCTATTATTAACTCGGCTGACATGATGGAAAGTGGTTTAAAGTTGACTTTGAGTCTATAATTGAACACACGGGGCGAGTGAAGCTAAAGAGATTGTAGCTGAGTTGGGCACGCGGCAAACAATATCCCTCTAATGGACTTTTATTTGTGTTGTAACCCCGCGTCAATCCTCCTGACCCAGAGAATTGCACAAACTCGACGTGCTGTGGGTGGACTGTGGGTGGCTGAGAATGGGCTTCAGTACAAAAGCTCCACTCCACACACTCACCACCAATTCCCGGAAGTCAATTTTTGTGCACTTTACTGTATTATACGTTTTTTTTTAGACTATATGTCTGGTGAGGACTGTTTCTGATTTTATACAAGATTTAATGCTATTCTTCTCACACGGTTCCACTTGGTTCCACTTCCTCTTCCTTTCCATTTAGCGTGTGCGCCAAAATCAATACAATATTATTCTATCATGATATATCCAATTAATTTTGCAATGATATTTTGTTCGCAATTCTCACACGAGTCCACCCACGCTGTCAAAGCCACAAATTTAGCACTTTAACCTTTTTCATACAATTGCACTAGGTGACATAAATTTTCCAATAGCCCACACAATACAATTGATTGAACGTCAATTTTGTATGGAAGATGGCTTTTTAATTAGCAAATTCTGCATCAAAAATCAAATGATATTGATGCAAATGAAATGATAAATTGAATGAGACGAGATGCTTAGTACCAAATTACAAAAAGAGTGAATGTGTGAAAAATTCATGGAAGATTAGGTAGCATTTCTGTATTTGTGAATGCTTGTCTTTTAATGTATCATCAAAATCACTTTAGTGATTGGCGATTTTCTTCATTTTATATACGCAAGCTTTATGGGAGTTTTTTTTTCTCCTCAATAGCATGAGAGGAGGTTTGAGAATGTGGGAAAATGGTGTGTGATCGAATCTTCTTCCCTTTCATTCTTACTTGATAGAATTCCTCACACAATCGTTTGATTTGATAGAAATGGAAGCAAAGTCCTTAATCAAAGTATCCAAAATTGAATTTCGATTCGTCTGGGATATGGTCGCTTCTCTTACATTGGACATTGGGTGGGTTTTGGTGGAAAAAAGAAAGAACGGTGATGGTATTGAGTGAGTGAGATGGAATACATGCCTGTGGGTGGGAAACTGAGTAGATGGTTCAACAAAACTTATTCTCTTCCTGATGATGGTCGAAAACTTCCGCCAACTATATATGGAATTTAAGTACTATAGTTGAGGATTCTCAGGCAATATGTGTATATTCTCCTTTCTCTCTTGGATGTGTTATATATATAGAAACAGCATCGCAAATTGCAAGTTTATACGTTCCTTCGGAAAACTTTTCTTCTACACCACCATACTTTGGCGCTTTGTAGCATTTTATATAACAACATAAATACAAAGATATACGCGTATAGCTTTCGATGGGCCGATGAAACGGAGAGGGAGAGTAAAGAAAATTCCAAGGGATGTACATTGGCGTGCACTGGCGACGACTCCTTCAAGGGGAGCCACTATGTGGATGGGTATTGCGGAGAGTGACTCGTGGGTGATAGCCAAAGGTGGTGTGAGTGGCCTCGAGAATCGTTTCCTAGATGGGTAATATTGATGTTGAGGTTTGATACTAAGCACCATTCTCTAGCATAAAGTGCTCAAGAAAAGAAGAAGACAGAACACGGCTCTCGATTGTAGAGACTTCCTATCAGAAAGCCAAACAATGTTGCAATGAACATGTTGGTATCTAAGGGATACAAGCAAAAGGGTTGGGGTGTCTTCAAAACAATCCTCATCCCTCCAAATTCTATCCTATCTGGCCCAAAATTCACAAAGTTGGGGTTCACAACGGTGCGGAAAATACTTTATTCTTTACATCGTAAAGCTTCAAGTTTTTGTAAAGAATTTGAAACTTAGAAAATTATATGTCTACCACTGTAATCTTAATGTTTAAATTTTATACAGTATATTGATTACAAAAGATCAAATTATATACCAGAAAATGTATTTTTTTGTCTTTTAATTTTTACGACCCCAGCTATCAAGCCACAAGGCCAGAAAATGTATTTTAAGAATTAAGAAATGGAAATTAAATTTTATAGCGATAGAAAGGATTTCTGGGATAAATGAAAAGAAGATCTATGGGGGGGGTCTACGAAAACTCGAGCTATCTATCTGCAACCGTTAGGTCTCAACAAGACGGATAAACGGGTGTATGGACAAATGGTAGAATTGTAGTATTGTTCTTGCGAGGTCGAATGTGTGTGTCGGAGCATTAATTAATCTAATACAATAATTATTATGATTATTTCGCTTCATTGTAAATGCGGATTTGCTAGCATGTGATTATGAATCATGTGACTATCAGGGTAGAAAATCATGCCCACCACTGACCCAGTAATACATGTTTGTCTCATATTGCTAAAGTGAATTTTAGGCAGAAAAACTTCAAGCCCCAGTGAGCTCTAAAAGAGTTTCTCCATCCTGTCCACAGAATTCAATAAATGTTGCGCCAAACGGCACCAAATTCGAAGGGTCTCGAGCGGGTGAAATGAAGGAACATCGTTGCCTTTAGGAGCCATCAGTGGTGTTTTGTGAAAAGTTTTCTCGAAAGAAATTTCTGCGGTGATCTTTTTTAGTTTTTTCGCGTAGGAGGTGGGGGTGAAGGAGCATAGGTGGGTGATTCAGTTACCCATTTCTCGTGTCCTTCGACTGTGTAGCATAGAATGTTGGGGGTGGTGGAGCGAAAACACTGTTATGCCCCCTCAAACTCAGGAAAAACTTCAGTGCACGATAGTATCTCTGTTGTGTGCCAGTTTTTCGGGTGTCCTCCTGCCCGAAATGTTTTGTAAGTTTTCCGTGTCTGACAGCACGAGAGGAAGAGAGAGACGGCGAATCAGATGGAGGCGCAAGAGGAAATGATATAAAGTATAGTTTGACATATCCACACAATTTATGCTTTCAATGTTGTATTTTTCCAAACAACCCCTCTATTAATTCTCATATCATTCCACCCCCAAAAGCATTTGGTGGCGCATTTTTGGACTCCTCGGAACCGTCGTGTCGACCAGGGGGGGGGGGGGTTGGGCGACTGTAGGCGGGTGGAAAATTGCGATGGCGCGCATTCAAGGGGCGACATCTCTTGTGTGCTTTGAGGCAATGTGACGTCAATCATTGATTTTTCTCCGATAGGAAAAACAGTCCTTTCCTCCCTTCTAGCTACCCCTCATACTCCCCCGTAGTCCAATGAACTGAAAGATGGGGCTTTCGTGTGAAGGAAATATTTTTTATTATTTTATCAAGAGTGATAAGCTCTATGGTTGAACTTCACTAAATTGACATCCAACAGAGTTTCATCATCTGTTACGTGTCCCTACATCCTGAGAATTCTTCTACTCGGCCACGGCCTCGTCGGTCTTGTGCTCCACCATGGGTGATGCCATGTCCTTGTAGACGGATGAGAGTTCATTCATGGGTGCATATGGCTGGTTGACAACGCGGATCTGTGGAAGAGCAAAAGAGGAGACGCTTAAAATGATTTAATATGCTATGCGAGATAAGGGAGTGACAGAGGTTGAGAAAGAGAAAGTCCATGGAAATTTATTAAAAGTGGACGCATGATGTGAGCGTATAGAGTGAAATAAAAAAAGAGAAGCGTTTAGAGATACTCAGGGGTGGTGGGAACAACAATATAAATCTCAGAATCGTGAAGTTAAACTTTACGAATTTATGGTGGAAATTGCGTGATGCGAATGTTGCGGGTGATGGTGTTCGCTTTTTTGGTTCGTCAACACCAAAACGAAGCTTTTCAGGGAGCTCCCCACACCCGACCATTTGGGGGGTGGAGGTGGGGTTCGAGTGTGGTGGTACTGAACCACCCACACCCACCTCCATCCTCATCATATGTGAGCAATAAAATCACGAATTTTCTCGGCACAGCAACACACCAGCAGCGGTGCGGAGGATGATGACCATAAAAGGCTGTTTTATGGTGTCAGGGAAGCACTTTCCACTGTGGAGACTTCCGTGAGGGGGTGATGTATGACTCTCACTCAACACCGGCTCCAAGAACCACTCGATACGATGGTGCCGGTGCTGGTGGTCGCTATACACCCTCAGTCAAGATGCCCTGATTCTCAAAATATTGGCCAAATTTCTCGTTTAGACCGCCTTGAGACTGGCTTGCTCGGCAACACAATTTAGCACTAATTTATCGTGGAAATTCTTGCAAGCATCCCCATCATTATAGGGGAACATTTTAAGGATTTCTATACACTGACTGGTAAATTGATCTACTCTTATGTTGAGGGACATTTTCTACAGTAAAATATTTGCGTAGGTAACTTCTTTTTATACGTTTTCCACTTAGTAAGAGTTTTTTGTGTGAAAATCTTCCTGATTACCCCTATATTGTAATGAAATTTAAACGATGAATAGTTATAATGAATGGCGCATGATGAGAAATTTCCATATACGATTTTTTTTGTATTCTTCATCGCTCAACAAAAGAGTGAAAACTTTTTCTTCTGAACGACGACGGGAAAAAAATGCTCTGATGAAGATAGGCGATGACTGGAACAGTGAAATAGCTCTCGAGATGCTCTAGTGCCATATGCAAAAATCGTCAAGTATTGTACGCGTAATTTATCATATCTGCTCATCGGATCCACAAGATTGACGATTGAGCACAATTTCGAGGGCACTTGTGGCTCTCGAATTGAGAAGCACTGGTAGAGGCTATGGCAATCTTTCTGCGGAAGACAATTGGAGGGCATGTGACTGTGATAAAGTGGAATTTGGGAGATTATCGAGTGGTGTGGGTGAATTGAGATGAGGAGGATGGGTCTGAGTGAACGTTATGAGTTTAATAATGAAGAAATCCTTCACTGCCTCTCTCCTCACCTTCTCAGTCAATTTTGCATGAGGTATAATGATTTATATGGAAGCACTGAAGAGTAATGACAGTGCTGAATTTAACGTGGTTTAATCAAAGATGAACTGCTAAAATGTGTGAAGATTGGAAAAGAACCTCAATCTACAGTCTCTTGTCAGCCAAAGTTTCGTGATCACGAGAAATGTGGATGTTCTAAGGAGATGAAAGTAGAGTCAGTTGAGTGATTCTCATCTTGAAATACATATGTTTTTCAACATGAATTGACGACTAAGTTCATATACATATTTACACATCATATATATTTGGTATAGCATTTTAAAATCATAAACTTGAAATCAATATGTTCGGACTGATTGCAAAAAGTTCTTAAAAAAAGATAGGAATCTTATGAAACAATTTAAATTGCAACTAAATCATCAATTTTTTTTTTTTAAAATTTTTCAATTTGATTAGAAAATCATTCTCCCCTGAACTTTAGTCACCAATACTATTATTACAGGGTAGGAAATTAGTGCAATTTAATATAAAGTGGCGTGTGGTGTTGAGGAGTGAGTGACAGGAGGGGGTGGTGAGAAGCTCATATGACTTTGGTCGTGAAAATCCTTAGAATGTCTCTAGTCGGCCCTACATTCACTCGAGTGCCTCAATAGATTGCACATGACGGTGATAGACGTGGGATTCTATCAAACAGTGGAATCTCCTTTGGCCTCAACCCCTGGCAAAGCTATTCTCTTTACCTCATCCACCTACTTCGGTATCCGTCCAGTCGATAATTCCCTCCCGGGAAATGCTCAATCGGCCACATAATCTAGATCGGGTTACAACTGAATCGTGTGGAGGAAGTGAATACATGGCTTGTATTATGTATGTGAATCTGCCAATTGATGGACACGGCAATGATGGCTCGGAGGTATGGGTGAAAGGATCAAGGTGATGTGGAGGCGGCTGTAGGGATAAATGGGGAGTGAAATTTTCTGTCTCCACTAATGCATTATCCTTCCAGCATCAACACACGTTATGTACATGGGATTCCCCAATGTTGGTTATGCTGATCTCTTTGATCTTCGATGTGGAAATAATTTGGTGTAAATACAATTCACTAACCCAGAATTATGTAGAAAATCAACAGAAAAATGGAACAGAATGTCGGCAATGTATCGAAGAAAGAAAGGAGTGAATTTGAATATTGAGGGACGCCTCTCTGTGCGAGTTATATCTTTAAAAGGAGACCTTTCAATTTCCTCATCCAACTATATCATCACATTTTCTTGTTCGCCTTTGATACCCTTTTTTGTCCTCACCATCTTTCTGAATTTTCTGTTTTTAATAAGAAGGGTTCAAGATTTACTCTAGAAATTTTTCTTTGCCCACAAGATATTTCCTCTATACGTATATAGCGATGATTCTAAACTCAGAGGAAACCAATTTTTCTTTTTCTATATGGTTTTTATGTATGCTATTCAGTGTGAAGCTTTTTCGTTACAAATTCTAATATCTACTTTTTTCCTTTTCTCTCTTTACAGGTCAGTATACAAGCACTCGGTTTTTTTCATGGGAAAACAAAAAAGAAACATCTGGTAAAAGCTGAAGGGCAAAAAGCCAGGTACACCTATAGATGTGCAGAATCCTTTATCCTCACTCTCAGCCACAGTGAAAATATCACTCATAAATATTTCTATGCTGAAAGAGGAATAGAAATGCCAAATAGTTTGATTTATTCCCGGAAATGGTGAGTCTTTTTTTTTTAACCGCATCTCTCTTCGTTTATATCACTATAACGTGGCTGTATTTATTTATCAACGACGATAACACACCGGAGGATTGTGGAAGGGAATGCCCGAACTAGACAGCTATAGTACACACATAATGTGCAACCTTTTCACCTTGCAATCTTTCACCCTCTATATGCTCCCATCTTCCTCCATCATCCACCACGGTCTCTCTCTCTCACCCTCCTGTTCATGTCAAGATGAAAGACAGAAACACTACAATCTGGGAGTTACTTTAATAATTTCCCAGTACATTGTTCACCCATTTTACGACATCTATAATTTGAATCTGTTGCAAGAACTTGTGAGTGGCTTTTTCTTCAGTTTATTTGCAGTGAAAAAAAAAAAGTGTATACGATTTATAGGAGAAATGTGTTGGGTGGCAGAGTTCAGTGGGTGGAAAAAGGTCTCATCGTGGTGAAATGATTAATAATTAAACGGTAAATTAACCCTTAAATAAATAGTGCGTCAAATAGCACCCATAAATCTTGAGCAAATAATTTAGAGATATTTTCCACATTCTTCTTTCACTTTCTCCTATGTTACAGTATATACGGGGGATTTTCTTAATGATTGCGGATTTTTCCTCTGGCAAGTTAATTAAATTATTCAGCGTGGGAGTGACAAGATTTCGAGTCGAATTAATTTTTTTGGATATGGGATTATGTTGTAACAAGGACAATAAATGGTGCATTTTTCTTGAAATTCTCAAAGAGTTGGACCGCAAAATATTCAAACTTTCCGGCATTATTGCTATTCCAAGATATAATAAAAATGATGACTAGTGTTTCTAGTGTCTCTATATATAAAATGAAAATGCTGTTTTGAGAGGAGTGGGATTCAAAGAATATAATGCAACATCTGAAATGGAATCTAGAATATTTGTTGTTTGTCTGATGGATTTTCTCTCTCTCATTTCTGGACGTGCTCGTATTCTGTCTTTGTGCAACTTGACTTTGAGTGCTTGAGAGAAGAGTGTTCGTGTCACGACCAAGAGTTAGTATAGGGGTAGAAAAAAGTCCCGAAAGAGTGTGGGAGGGAGTTGTAGGAAAATTGCGCTAGGACCCAGAGACATATAGATGAAAACTTTACTCTGACTGGTTCAAGCATATTCAAAAGAGTCAAAAGATATGCTTTTCAATTTTGCATCCTCACTCATGACTCAACGGTTTTTGCCAACATCACTCTTTCCCATTACACCCACAATGCGCATTGCACACCAGATAGACGACTAAGCTTCAGATATTAAAATGTATTGTTTTTTAATCTTAATGATTTTTTTGTTGCGCTATGTGTAAATGTGAGAACGTACTTTCGATGTGTTAGTGTGAGCCTAAAAGCAGCTCTGAATGAATTTAATTAATTTTCCCACGGATTCAGGGAAATTCTTTCATTAGGGACATCCAAAGACTGCTTTTGATTCTTACTCACACACATATATACAACTTTGGCTTCCTCAGCAACTCTTTCATCTCCATGCTCGTGCTTTAGCCTCATCCGCGTCGCAATATAATAAAACAATTTCCACCACTTCCCAGAATCAACTTTGCGTCTTGCCACCCTTTCCACCGACACGTCGGTCTATTCCTAGCCATCTCCATGACTCTCCCACCCACCTATGATGCTGAGCTCAAGCAGTTCACCAGACGAGGGTATATATTAATGAAGAAATGAAACAATTAAAAAGTTTTGCATGACGCTAATTGGATGAAACACAAAGTCATCTCTTATACTTCTCTTACGCATTTGAAGCTCGTACGAGCTTTTTTCGCTTCAATCAACAGTGAAATTTCTTATTCATACAGATATGTATGTATATTTTAAGTCTAAGAAAATGGAAGAAGCTCAGCATGAGCTTTTGATAAATCAAATAAACTTACGGTAGTTTTTATTATATCAATTCTATTTAGTTCTTATCAAAAGACCTAAAATGAGAAAAATCATATAAATCATATGAAACTCCCAATTTTTAGTAAGAGACTAATTCGCCTATATAAAGTCTTCCAATATCAAATACAATATCTGTGACTTCTACGATAGAATCGCAACTAATATCCCCTCATGAGTTGAATATATATAATAGTAGTGGGAGAATGGCCAGAAGTGTGAGCTTACGAGGTGAATGAGTGAAAAGAAAAGGTACTCCTCGAAGCACAAATCCGAATCGGAAATTGCGTTTGGCACTTAACCACTTCCTATTTCTTGTGGCAGCCTTATAATTTGCATTAAATCCCATCATACAATGGGGCCCACCACGGCATGGCACCATATATTCACACAATTTGAGCTTCCAACACATTTCAACACACACATTCAATATCAAATAAATTTTGTGGGAGATTTTTTTCTCTCTCCGGTGTCGATTGTGATCCTTGGGAGGGATAAGGATTTGCGTCCCCCACCCCCATACCCAGTGGCGAGGCAAAAAATGGATTTCGATATACGTGGCTGGTGGATGTAGAAAGTTTCGTTTACTGCTACAGCTTTCCTTTTGTGCTTTCCTCTCATTTTCAATCTGCACACACGCAGATATATTTTGTGCGGCAAAATGCCTAAGAATGACTATCCAGAAATTGGAAATTACGAGCCACATTTGAAAAAAGAGATGGCAAGTGAGGGCAGGATGAGGGGGAGAAAGGATCTGGATAGTGGTGAAAAGACTCCACATGATCTTCGAGCTCAGGGTCTCTGGGTGTACCAAGGAGAAAGAAAACAACATCCACAATTTATTCCCATCTGTATAATCCTTGCTTAGATTGGCTAGATTTGCCACTTCATAAAATAGCAAAAAATTCCATCCGTGACTTGGATTTTCTTCTCAAGCTCTCAGGCTTCTCATCTTTTTTTCTGCCTTCCCTACACTCACCACCTCTTCTTTCTCCTCATTCATGCAATTTCTTTCAGCTCTCACTGACACAGTCGAGAGCACAGGAGAAAAAGCTCCATGAGGTTGGCAAAAATGAAAAAAGATATTTTTATTTTTTTACGTTCTATACCCTCTAACCTATACCATATCAGCACCTCGATGGATACATATTAGCCATTTAAAAGAGTTGTACGGGGATACACAAATTTAAAAATTCTGCTTAATTATCTCTATTTTTCTAATTTTGCTATTTTCTTTAGCGAACTAAAGTAGTTTTTATAGAGTCAAAATAGCCAAGGCATATGATGAAAATTTTTAACAGATGTTCACCATAACTCCAGAATGAAATTAAAATTCAAATAATTAGATTTGAAAAAAGACCCTGTGAAATGTGTTAATCATTTGTTTATTCAGAACTTGAAAAAAAATCATTTAGAACAACGGTTTGACCTTTTACCTGAGCTTTTTCACATCAATTCAAATATTCAAACGGAAAAGCTCAAATACACGGTGCGGTGATTTTTTAAAAATTCACACCGCTCTTGTTCGCCTGAAGTTAAAAATAAAAAAAGAAAAACGCAGCATTCACACATCCTCTCTCCACACCTTCCGGTATAAGGCGTGGGGGTGTATTTTAAGAGTTGGTGGAAGTGAATACTTTTTGTCGGTATTACTGTGCTGGTGTTTCGTGCAAAACCATCCACCATCTCTAAACAGCAGCCGCACTGTTACTACATTTTTCATCTATTCATACAAAAGTTTTTTCTTTTACATCCTTTTGTATCGTATTTCATGTACAACACAAATATACACACTTTCGCCACCCAAACCCCTCTAGCGCATGAGAGTCATGAAAAGTGGCCTGGAGAAAAAATACAGCATCCTCTCAAAAGCTTCACCCACAATATTGTGTGCTGGGGCTATTGGTGATGGGAGGGGGTGGGGGTAGTGCAGAAAAAAAGACAAGAGACCATTCTCCGTGGTGTATCTCTTGTGATACCAGAAAAGCAATGAAGTGGAGGCGCCTGGTCGAGTGTGAGCAGCAAGAGTATGTATGGGGATCCGTATTACGTACATATTCATTTGATGGTGTATGAGCCGACAAAAGAATGATGATGAGGAATTCCAGTGTACCACCATAGCAGCAACAGAGCCACCCACAGACAATAACAATCACAACCAGCCACCCTCAGACCACCCTTGGCAATTCTCACATATCCACTCCACGGAGTTCAATGGAGCTTCTGTTTCTCGTATCCCCTCCACCAAATAATGTCCTCACACTTTATGCCACACTGCCTCATTCCCAGACACAATGTATAGATGTATGTTGCATTGTGGGGGGTTTTTCCAACGAGATGATGAGAGATGTTTTGAGCTTGTTCAATGTGGGGAGCGCATTCCCCCCAATCGACAATTCACAATTAACTTTCACACCACTTGAAATTTCCAACACGACTCATTGAATCCTTTCAGTGGATATTTAAATTGCCACCATAACATATAATTCTAATTGGATGCACTTCTTTCACCATCAAGCAACACTACGTGACTCTGTGTCAAATGACATTGCAAAAGATACACATAATTATTCCCTTGATTATGTGGTAGGTATCTCGGAAATTAATCTTTAAACTGCTTTTCAGGAGCTTTTCACATCTTTGAATGAATTCCTTTTGCGAGCATGATTTTTTAAAAGATATTATACAAGACTTTGAATAAAGCATGTTTTCCAACTGAGTCATTAATTTGTCTAAAATCATGCTTTTAAAGTTATCCTGAATTTAAAACGTCTCTCTCCAGAAATTTATAGAACAAATGTTTTGAGGAAAATATTATTCTTCCAAAGGTGTTGATAATTTTGGTGCTATGTATTCAGAGAGTGTGCTGTTAATTATAACGTGAGAAAATTGTCATAGTTACAATCACCGTGTAGGATTAATGGAGATTCCCCTCTGTCAGTTCTAAAGGTACAAATTAACCGGTCTTGTAATTGGGAAAGGATTCTAATTATAATATTATAGAAGAAAGTAACCAACTCATTCTTCGGAGATTAAGCAAATATTTAATAACTTTAATTACATATTCATAAGTTTCTATAAAAATATCAAATTTAAATTGAAATACTTTAAAGAAATCAACTCTCCTCTCTTCAAACATTGTCAAAGGCAATATCTCGCGATTTTCATCAAATGATGGTGAATGCTGTAAAAATAATTTGACGACAATTTAATTAGTTCTCTTGAGGCAGGGTGACTCTTTCTCTCTCTCTTTTAAATTCGATACTCGCTTATTTTGCCTCAACATTTTCACTTCTTCAGTCACTTTTCCACTTCTTTTTTCTCCCCCTTAAGCTTCCACCATCATTTCACTGAGAGATCATGAAAGCTTCGTGAAGTATTTAAGTGTTAAGCAGTTTTCCTCCACTAATGAGATTATTCCTGTAATTTCGCCAGAAAGTCGCTGAGAGGAAGATGTGCTCCGGGAAATGTTTGTTTACAATTTAGCACAGCGAGGAGCTTTTCAAAAAAAAATATTCCCTCAATGCCTTTTTCTCTTTTCACGGTAATCCCTCAGTCATTGCATTTTATTTTCCAGCTAATGTGGAATTAATCAATCATTTATGTCCGTGCCAGTGATGTAAAATGTTATTATTAATTATGTGTCAAAGAGACAAGCGTATGTTGGGGTGAATTTTCCCATAAATGATGAATTATTAGGCAAAATGGTATCTGGCGTGATTTTCGGTGTCAAATTTTCCATTAAAACCAGTAAATATATTTGCGTAATTTCCTTTCTATCTCAGAAAAAAATACAAGTCCCTGCTTATCATGGAGAATATCATTACACGCTACATAGATAATCTGACTCAAAATTCTCTCTGAAATTTTTAACAAGACAAACGAAAAATTCTTCATACTAATTATCTAAACACTAGGTATTTTATAGTGAGTTCTCTACGATAAAATTTTATTAAGTCTGCATTTTGGAAAACTTATTTTCTCACATTGTGTAAAAAATTGATAGGAAAAGTAATGACTGAACAATAACTGCATTAGATTTTTAAATTAAGTGATGATTCGTGCTCAAAAGTTTGGCAGAGTTTCGTTCCTAAATTATTTTATTGCACGATAATATATTTTGAGACTGGAATAAAAGTGCTGAATAAGTTTGAAATCACCCAAGTCCGATGTGCTCTCGAGAACGCCAGTAATTTAGCTACATATACAAGTAGTTGGAGTTTATTTTTAAGTGGCAGAATAAATGTTAAGGGATTTTATTTTCATCTTCATTGCCGTTTCTTAACTTAATTCACCATCATAAAATATAATCTTGAGCTCTTATTCATTTTACCACACGCCAAAATCACCCGGAGAGAGAATTTTCTGATAAAAGCTCCATGACTCGGGATGTTTGTCAGGGAGAATTTGTCTCAGGTTCTTTTTTTCTATTTTCGTGGTGGTTTATTTAAAAAGTAAAAAAAATATAAGTGGATTTTGACTGTATCAGAGATGAAATGACATCACTGAATTTTACAATCAGTGACTGCTAGTTTAATTGAAAGGCGAAACTCGTTTTAATTTTATTCCACTGTCCTGTCTATTCCATTTTCTCTGAGCGAATTACTCAAAGCTTGCAGAAGAGTTTGCAATTTTCTCAAGAATTGATTAGTCTGAATGCTACTTTGACAGAGGGAGAAATTGTATGGGATGCAATCGAAAATGATTCTTTTGATTGATTATGCCATAATGTACAATTGAAGGAAAATATGAGTATTTCCTCATGTGATTTATTCATCAATGGCATTAGGTACTACAGAATGCGAATATTTTCAATTTGAAACTCTATAGAGATCAATTGAGATATTGAAAGCATTTGTGAGTTTTTCATCTCTTGACAAGTGGTTTTCCCAGACAAGATGCTCCTAATTGAAAAATGTTCATGACAAAATCTTTCGTAGAGCAAAATCAAAGTTTGTTCAAGAGAAGTTCTGACAGGAGCCACTGTGTGGATCTATTTTTCAGAGATACGTGTTTCAAGAGTTCACAGATATTGTATTAATCGAAAAATTGGCTTTTATAAAAAAAAACTTATTTTCATATTTATTATATGTTTGGCTTCATTTTCTATTTTTTTCTTAACTGTTTTTAACTTAATTTGTGCAATGAGTTTCTCAAAAACTTTAAATAATAAAGCCATTTAATAACCATTATATACTAATTAAAACATTTTCAAAAATATAGTTAAATCATTATATTAAGTGCCAATTTAATTCAGAAACGTTTAGACCCGAAGATCATATATTTTTCTCAGTTAAGAGAACATTTAAACACAAGAATTCCACTAAGTAAAAGCTCGACAGAGCTTTTCATGCTTTTCTTCTCATAGCAAATATTATATGACAAATTTGTGTCATTAGAAGATTTCTACAGAGTTTATGTGTTGATTAACGTCTCGGAGACGTGTGAGTGGATTTAATAGCTGCAATGTGGGTGCATTGTCGACTATTTGAAGAGGGGATTGCGCTTTCTCTCAGTTGGATGAGCTTTCTCTCATGTGTCTTTGCCACCCTCCCCGAAAGCCCAGTGCAATAAACGACAGAGAGGAAATGGTTATACATTTGATAGTCCATTTGAGACACTAACCACTTACATCATAATGAAAGAGAGTTGTGTACCAGGAGACAAAATGAAGATGACACTATCATGGGTGACTGTCGCATCCAGATGGTGGCTGCCTTGGAAGACAGAATATATATGGGGGGTGGATGAATGTTTTGTTTTCCTATATTGTGGCGGCTATTTCATTTTCAAAAGGTTGCCCCACACTGTGTTTACCCGGAGTGGATGGAGCGGTGTGTGTACTCAAATAAATCTACAGGAGACACACTGGGGACGTTTTTATCACATTCACCCGTCCCGCACATTGAATGTTGAGCAGAAAGCTCTTCCGTGCACGAGATACCGTAATATAAATAATAATTGTTGTGGGCCTGGCAAAGGGAGGAAAAGTGGAAACAAGTGGTATTTGCGTAATTCAATTGCAATTACATATTCAAATATAAAACTAATTTATTTCACCATAAATTTATGTGTAAATATTAATAAATCAACCGTTAAAACCGCTACAAAATATACTCTTGTTGCCACTTTTGTGAAATTACAATTATTGCCCTTTTATGTCGCTTACCATGTGTCTCGCGGTGATCTATATTTGGGGAGACTGGGTAGAGTGGGGCCCGGATGTTATTTTCGGGATGGAGCATGAAAAAATAAGTGCCTTCAATGAAGAAAGTTGCCCCCTTTTCATTCACCCAAATTTATATTTATTGCAAAGTTATTAGATTTTAAAAGTTTCGAGAAATATTGTAATTAGGCAGTGAAAAATTCCTTTTAATTTACAAAGTTGCGAGAAATCACATTGAATCATTTCCAATTTAAATGTTTAAAAGAGGAATGGAAATTGTGGTGCCAGAAAGAATCTCGTGAATATCTAAGCATTTTGAGTTGTATATCAACCAGAAAATGTGGATGAAAGGATTCGATCCATCACCTTCTGTCTCAATCAGTCAGGCGTCTAAATTTTCAGAACTTTTCCATCTTTTCACAAATCCCAAATTTTCACTTTGACACTCATTACATAGCCTCCCATACCATGGGAGACTTATTAGGCTATTTTGCTGGAGATGAATGAGGTGAAAGGAGAGGGAGTAAAGCCCCAAATTTGTGGGGTGAAAAGCTCAATGGTGTGAAGTTCACAATGGGTGCTACATGAAAAGCCCATTGCCCATAAGGCATTTTGTTAGCAAAGTAACACAATAGAATGTCTGTATTTGGGCCAGAAGTGGCCACTTGAATTGATGCCGAGATGATTGAAATTGTTATTGCAACATATAAATATATTTTAAATACACATTTAATTCTCAAATTCCAACATCCACCCATAGAGCACACAAAAGCTCCACTGATGAGGGACTATGTGGTTGGGGTGGTTGAAATTGATGACAAAGCTGATGAGAGGGAATTATTGGTTTCATGGCATGGGCAAGTACTCAACATTTTGTGGTGCTGCATCGAAATATGCACACTCTCGTATAACTCGCCAAATTGAATGCGGCAAGATTTCCTCTCTTTTTTGCGACAAGAAAACAGCAGTGACAGCAAAATTTATCAACTGAGAGGCTCTTTTTGTCCTCAATAATTCCCTTTTTTTTGCTACGGCCACCCTCTCTAACTCTGCTACCCTCGCGCTTGCCACACAATACACGCTGTATACATTATTTATCAAGTTGAATAATCATCGACGTCAGCAAGAGATGACGGTGACGTAACCGTAATCCTTGTGAGGGGTAATATTTGAGATTTAGGGAGCTAAAAAAGAGAGAGAAGAGAGAGACGAGAATTTTCGGTGCATTTTCCAAACCAACCTGTGTAGATGGCGACACTGTGGCCCCAAACTTCCGGTGTGAGGTCAAATTTTGGGTGCAAAAATTTGCTTAAATTTAAATCAGTTTGCATGCGGGAAATGAACAGAAAGTGAACTTATCAGAGTCCAAAGAATGAGTGGGAGGAGGAAAACTGGGTAGTATTTCACCTGTGCTGATGAAAATTATGACATTTCTCGTGCGTGATGATATTTTTAGGGACATAGGAAGGAAAGAGAAATGAGCCAAAATATGATGACGAATGCTTATATATGAGGTATTTTGATCAAGGGGGAACAGGTGTTGATGGCACATTCTCTCATGTGAAATATATTTCATATTTTCCACCTTAAAGCACAATCACACACTTTCTCAGAAAAAAAATCCTATCATACGCTCTCTATTGCTATACCGGCGGTAAGATGGAGACGCCGGGTGGAAGCAGTGGAGACGCCTGGTTCGCACACAAACTAATGTATTTTCCACATTTTGAGCTTTCACCCTGGAAAATCTCTCTATTTTCTTTCTCCGAATAACGCCATCTATTGTCTGATAGACTCTCTGGTGTCTAGGGGTAGGAAGTGTGGAAAACTCACCCTCTCCAAAGGGTTTATCAGCCGAGAGTTCAATGTCCCGGACTTTTCATTTGCTACATTGAAACATTGTCGTGTTAGCGTAGTAGTGAGAGAATAGGGGTGTATTTGTGGGTGTGTATTGATTATTTTTCAAATGACGGATACTATGCGCATGCTCCACATATACACACGGATCCACTAGAGAGAAAAGGGAGACGCACGGAATGGCAAAGAGTTTATGGTGTGTGCAGAAAGAAGGAAAGTCCCAACTTGAAGACCCTTTAAAAGTTCATTTGAGTCATAATATTTCGGTTGAAAAAGGCCGATATTTTGCCAATATTTATGTCTCAAGAAGGCAATTTAGTTCTCGTTTTCGGTATCCCTTTTTTATCCTTAACTTCCTCTCCACAATTGCTTCTCTTAATATACAAAAAATAAATGTGAAATCCGTTGAAATTCAATGCACTTCTTTCACTTTATGTGGAGGGGATAAGCGTGGAAGTTTTTTAAATGAAATATTTATGCATTTTGCAGCATAAAATCAACAAGGGTGGATTTTTATTTTTCTCTTCTCAGTCTGTAGAGGATTTTTTGCGACTACATCATGCTCCGATGTAGTATTTTTTTCTGTTGAAGCCACTGAAAGTATATGCGAGAGTTATATAGCTGGAAAACGGTGTCCAGTCAAGGATCGTTGGGTATATTTTTTCACTATTTCTCTCACTCGGTGTTAAATAAAGTCCTCTCAGGTGGATGGGTGGGGGTGTTGAGGAAGGTGAATAAATAATTAAATAAAATCCATACTATTAATTCGAAATTAGTGCCAAATTGCTGTGAGGCTTCAAAAGGCATGGCTTAATTAAAAAGTATTCATGAAAAAGCTCACACATTGAGGGTCGAATGAAGCTTATGTTTTTTTTTTCTCTCCACCCGGCAAACACCCAAGTCTTTTCCGAACGGATTCGATGCTTGGCAATAAATAAATAAATAGAGTGGGTTGAGATGTAGTATAAGTCCTGGACAGGGAGTGGCCCAGAGACCAAAAATAAAACAGGGTGAGGTTCCTCTCTAGACATTTTTTGCCCTCCTACGTATATGATACACTTTTCCGACTGTATGGATGGAAGTTTGTGTGTGCAATGAGCATAAGTTTGTTTTCCCCCTTTTTACTCCATCTCCCAGCCAGTCCTATCCTGTCTCGTTCCACCTGATCATCCGGAGAACAGGGTGGGATCTATGGGCTGGAGAATGGCTATAAAGAGGGTAGAAATGGAGATAAATATTGTGTAAAAGTAACGTACTTGGGGAAAAAGTATGAGACGAGAAAGCCCATGGGATGGCATTGCTTCTCTTTTATCTCTCTCTATCTCACGGGTTGGCTTTTAAAGGATAAACAACTAACATTAGGAATTCAGGGTTTCCAATTCTCTTCGAATGTATTCTTCTCTTTTGAGTTCAGACTGGATATTTCCGTTACTTATTGTTTTTTTGAAAATTTAAGTCATTTAAATGCGGGAAGAGTTCGTTGGGTAAAATCTTTCGGTGAAACTCTAAAAATTGAATTTTCCAACTTTAACAACAAAGTAATTTCAAACTCTTTCTATTTGAAAAGATACTAAAGTCCCAGAGGAAAATATACCGGTCTGAACGAGATCCATTATGAGTTTTCTCGTAAGAAGAACAAACGATAAGCATTTGGGGGATGTGTGCGAGGAAGGGTGGCAAAACCACCGGTTGAAAATTTATCCTTATATTCCTCCCTATGCTCCCTTCGTTCCTCCCACTCCATTCGAGCACAGTTTAGGTGTTCTCGGGAGAACTGGCTGGGAAGAAAGAACTGCCTGTCGTGTTACACTTTTCCGTTGTTACTTGTTGATTTTGACCGCTTACGAGACATTCTCCGTGTAGTTACAATGTATAGTGTGGGAGGATTCATTTTTGGCACTTGCCTCGCAGACGAAAACAGGTGTACCTAAATATTTTGGCTGTGACGAAGGTATCCCATGAGATGCAATGATTCGCCTTGAAGCGTTATATATGCTACTCCGTGCGAGATAATTTCCTCGCATCATGTCCCATATCAACAGACTGGATGATGAAAATTTTTGATCGCACGATATGTTGTGTCACTTTTGGTGTTAAATGACGCACATCATATCAGAAAATGAAAATACATCATATTTTATCAACACTTTTTCATCTCTCAGCTCTGGTGTTGCTTTGGTGAAAATTTGTGGGTGGTATTCATTTATAGAACAATTCCGAAGGATACTTTTTTTCTCCTTCCTCTCGGACTTCTTTATTTCATTCTCCCACGAACACCAATTGAGGGTGTGTACATGGAGGTGATTTTCTCTGTGTCTGTGCGAGGGAGAGAAAACCTCACGAAAATTCCGGGAGTGCCTTTTGTGTCGTCGGCGTAAAATCGGAACACAATCCCAACATGGCGGCGACCCAATCAATATACGAAAGGAGGATATCCAAGACAAAAAAATCGACTTTGACGCCTTTTGGCCAGTTATGGGTACTTTTTGCACTGAAAACCATCATAAGTTCTCACTTTTGTGCACAATTGGATAGGTTTTAAGTATCCGGGAAGCTTAAATATATATAAAACCTGATGGTATATATATATAGTCCTGCAAAAGGGGTAGCCCCTAAAGGAATTTTCACACAAAATTTTTCATAAGAATCCAGCAATCGAGAAAATCCGAGAAGATGCTTCAGAAATGGTGATATTTTGGGAATACGATGCAAATGTCCCGAAACAACAGTAAACTGCAAAAGTACTGCTGTGACAGGACAATATCACCGTAATCCGGCCAGTAGATGCTGAGTAGATGGGATGTATTATCCGGAAAAGTAGACAAATCCTCAGAATATGGGCAAAAAACACTTAATTCACTTTCACACTCTTGCTCCAATTGCTCAAAAACGGACTTTTTCGGCGTCAATCCACCCCGGAAAATTACTCATAATTGAAACAAGTGTCTGTTGGGAGGACAAAGAGAGGTGGTCGATAGGTGAGAGAACCAAAAGTAAAAAAAAGGACAAACCAAAACTTGAGGAACTCTTGAAATGGGATCACAAAATGCAATGAAAAGTATATTTTGTCCATAAGAGTTGGGATGATGGAAAAATTGGCGGATGATGGGTGTCCAAGTGGAGCCGGATGGGATAGAATTGGAGTGAAAATTCTCCAGTCCTCTTCTTCTTTCTTTTTTCTCTCTCTGTGTATGTGGAAAAACCGCTTTTCGGCGCACGAACGAACACTGTGAGCTAACTGAATCGACTACCGGAGGGTTGGTTACCCTCTTCGAGAACTAGTTCTCGGTACCATGACAACGTGGCCGTTGGAAAATTCTGTGGAGGGTGGTGGCGAATTTTCGCACGACGTCGACTCAACGAGTCGACTCATAGGACACCCTCCAGTTACACGAGTCCCGAATGGAAAATCATTGCATTAGGGCCATCTCTGGACTGGTGGAACTTGCGATGGGGACTGATGATTTTTCAGTTTGAATTCTAAAAGCCATTTACCCCATTTACACCTGGCTAATATGCGATCTATGGTGTTAGGTAGGATCTTTAGTACTGGGTTTGGCAATGGAACCTTGAATTAGGTGGGGGTAGGGGTTCGGACACACCCAGCTTCTGGCATGCTACAGAGCCATTCTTTTCAATTTGCTTTTAATTGATGAGAGGCGCTTCTGCCACGGACCTGGCTCTATTTCAGAATGGTGTATTGAATTGATGAGGCGCCGTCGCCAGACGAGGGGTGGAAATTCGCCAATGTGTATCGGTGTGAGGATGCGCGAGGGTGGAAGTTACAGAAATGGGGTAGAAATCAGCGCATGAGCGCTAAATACCCCTGAGGCACTTTTCACATTGAACCATCTTGTGTGGATTTAGGTGTGTGTATTGTCCATCCCTATCTCACAGCCATTGCCTCTCTCGCTTCTCCAGACACCGTCTCGTGTCGGATGACTCGCGGGAGGGATAGGGGGTGGGTGGTGGTGAAAGGCAGAGAACTACAAGAGATATTTTGGGAAGGAACATGGGGTAAAACGCTCTCCTCCGGGTGTTGGAAAGTGGCCTGCAAAATGTGCAAGTGAGATGGAATATGTCCTTTGTTATCCCATGACACTTGCCGCTGCTCCTCTCGGCACATTCGTGTTTGACATCACAATCATCGTCATTATCGGGAAAATGTCTCTTCTCCTCCGAATGCTGCAAATCAGACACACACTGAGATTTTCATCTCAACACACCGATGAAGAGCTCGTTACGGAGTCTTTCTTATTTCCTCTCCTTGAAATGGGGAGGGATGTATGACGAGATTTCCACTTTTTGCCATGTCTTCTGTAAAGCTATAGCGGAGGTTGGGTGCGGTGAAGAAAATCAATAGACCAATTTGAAGGTGGGTTGGGACGTTCGAGAGAGAGTCTCCATTTCACAAGTATATATTCTGCACAAGTATACCCCTTCGCTTCTGTGGCTGCATTTTCCAACCACCCCAGAAGTCAATGGAAGTTTTGTGTATTGAACCCTTGGAGGGTGGATTTTTCCCACCCAATCCTCACCCCACTGGCCACTCCTCAAAGATTCTTCACAAGATGCCATGTCTCGTCATGAACATGAGAAAAAGAAACGTTAGGTGCAAAGGTTAAAGTGTTGCCAACATGTTGGATTTAATTGATGAGCTAAATTTTAATATTAATAAAAAATAACAATTTAAAAAAAATCTGGAAGATAACGTGAAAATGGAAAGACAAATAAGATAACACAATGTAAAGTTTATCTTTCAACAAACTTAAATAACAATATCTTTCTATCATTTTTATTGTTAAATATTGTTTCATTTTTTCCATTTCTAACAGACTTCACTAGCTTCTAAAAAAAGACAGGTTTCTGTGTAAGAAGTTGGTATCATTGCAAAGTTCAAAATTTACCTTCGTAAAAACTCTTTAACTTCAGGGTATTAGGTAGTCGCATTATTAAAGAAATTGCAGGCATCGCAAGTCCGGCATTCTTTCTTCTTAATTTGTACTAAACCGTTTATTTTGCTTCATCTCAATAGATTTTCTTATCATTTAAACTAGTTTGTAGTTTTTTTTTGATAAATGTTTTGATTTTTTATTGTTAAATTGAATTTTCAAGGATTATTTAAAGGTGAAATCTGTGTCTTTTATAATGGCTGCCAATTATTATTCCATAAGGTAAAAGCATTAACCATCTAAGGGTAATTAGGGTTATTCCTGGTTTTCATTGTAAAAAAGAAGCATAAGTTTAGTTAATTTTAAGTAAGATTTTTGATCAGTGACATTAGTCCTTTTCTCGCGAAGCATCTAAGCGAGTTTGTGTCTATAAAAGAAGACGTCCTCGAGAATGAGTGAGAAAGTTCAACTGTATAGCTTCGGCGCACAATCATTTTTTTTTATTCTTGTAGGGTGTTCTTGTCATGAAACGAGGGTTGATTATCAAATGCTTGTGTATTGGGCTATAGAAGCAGTAATCTGAGTGGAACAACCTCCGAAGTGATTTTTTAATGAATACTCCTGCAATAGCAAAATCAATGTTGAAAATATGAAAATTTCAATCAACAGACTCTTTGATAATAATAGATTTTAATTGAAAAGCTCACCACAAAGTAGATTATTGAGATGAAAATATTTTGGCAAAAAGCGAGGGTTTAACGTAATATTTATCTACACGACGCCGCTTAGAAACGGCAAGGGTGGGATTTTTCGACGCAGAGGGAGGGTGGAAGATTTTCACTTGGCAAAGTTCAAATTTTCACTGCGAGAGTGCGAGTGAGTGAGAGAGGAGAGTTCAATGAACCTCTGGGGAAAAGTTGTTCTCTTTTTCGGTTAAAAATTTCACCATGGGCTTGTTAGGCGAGAGAATTTGTGGCAAAAATGTGGCAGCTTTTATGTTAATTAGTTTGAAATCTCTTCCACTCCATTGTTGTTAGTAATTTTTTTCTTCTTCATATTAATACTGGATGCCACGTACTACACACACACACACACTTTATCATCTTGTTCACCTCTTCTTCAGGGTAAACGAGGAATTTGCACGAAATTCACATGATTGAATAGAATAGGAGCAATTTTCTCACTATGTAGGTACGTGAGGTGAAGCGAAGAAATGAAAATTACCTGAAATGTGAGATGGGGAGTTGGACTGAAGAAACTGTTGACTGTGTATTTTATTAATAAAGTGGGAGAAAGAGAGAGAAAATTAAAGGTGAACAACTCACGAACACTCTATTCTCACGAGGTCAAGTGAAAAGTTCAAGGCAGTTTGAGCCTTGAGTGTTTAGTTTTCTCTCCCATCTCACTTGAGAAAGCATTTTACCATGTCAAGGAGGAACTCGCCACCTTTCACTTCCCCTCTTTCTGGGAGAGCTGGCTTGGTTGGGCGGGGGGGTGGAAAGGATGACCGTTAGCAAAGACCGATGGTCGATGGTGATTTTGCACCACTTTCAGAGTTCCCTGGGTCATTTAGGGGAGAGGGGATAAAGGAGTGGGTGGTATGTGGTTCAAAGGGACATGAATAAAACATTGTGACCCCAAATGCTTCAAATGGAGACACACGACAATGAGGCAGGCTATAGTTCAACGTTGACCGATTTTGATAATCTTGAGGACTAACAAAGATATGATTGTTCTGAAGATGATAAAGAAATTCCAAGAAGGCCTAAGGATAGGGCATATTTTATGATGCTGATCTCTCAATATTTACTTTGAAGCATTTTAATTATTTAACAAATCTGGGGTAACACCGGTAACACTATATAGCGTTAGCTCTAATGTTGTACTACTTATTCATCCACCTGAATGTGTGGGTGGTGGCAAAAAGTGAAAGAGTGGCAGTATTTAACCCCTTGTTGCGGTTGTTGAGTTCGTGATTGATTGACCAGCTGGTGAATGTGTTTTCTCTGTTTCTCTCCCTCCGGAGAATGGCACAGAAAAAACCAACCCCTAAGGTGTCCCCCATATGAAATTAATGATGTGAGAGACAAAAAAAACAGCGAGCTACCCCCTCTAAGGTTTGAAAATAAATTGCGTGAAGGCTGTTCGTTGAACCCCGGTGTTGAATTCCATTTGGCGCGGGTGGCGAAATGAGGTGACCGTAAAAATGGCAAATGTGTGCGATAATGTGGAAAAACTCACCTTGAGAGGTCTTGGATTCTCCAGATCCATCAATTGCCAATGAGGCTTTGAAGACTTACGGAAGACCAAGTTGTCGCGCGTTTGACTACAGTAGACGATAAAGCCACCCATTCCAACCACCGTGCAGCTAATCAGGATGACAAGAGGGAGAACCTGAAAGGAGAAATTTCCGTCTGATGAAACGACTGATTTATAGATCAGACACGTCTTTAGCATTCAATGAATTCATCTTCTAGCAATTCTATTTCGGGGGTATTTCTTTAAGAAGACGTGACTGGGGATTTAAATTTTTACGCAAAAAATGACTGGCTTTACCACGAGTATATAACTCCATGTACTCTGAATTTAATCGATTTTATTAACGATGTTAAAAATAATTCATCTCGAATGGGGAGCTTTTAATGATTAATAAAATTAAATTATATATAGCTCTGAATTGAGAAAATACGTTAAAATTCCTGTATAGAAAAAGAAGCACAAAGTTCTTAATCTCAGTGAGCGTTTCATTTGACGCTTGTCTTTGATTCCTTGAGAATTTTCAGTATAATCGTGAGAAATTTGCAAGAAATTAACTTGAGAAAATGTCTTTTCTCTCCAGTGCGGGCCTTGAGTCGAAGCCCCTCATCGATCACGACCTGCAAAATGCCTTGATAGCCATCAATCCAATGAATGGGGCGCCCGTGAATGGCACCGCAATCAATGGAACTGCAAATTCACACTCGAGCTCATCGGGCAGATCAACGCCCAACACAGGCACAGATCCCGCTCCTGGAAAGCTCTTCGTGGGCGGCCTGAGTTGGCAGACGAGCGCGGATAAGCTGAAAGAGTACTTTGGCATGTTCGGCACGGTCACAGATGTGCTCATCATGAAGGATCCAGTCACACAGGTGAGATTTCTGGAGAAGGAAATCTTTCCGGGAGGATTTTTTCTATATCTTTTTTTGTTTTTTTTTTTTAGCGGAGTCGTGGCTTTGGCTTCATCACATTTTCAGACCCATCGAGTGTGGAGAAGGTGCTGAAGGTGCCTATTCACACGCTGGACGGCAAGAAGATCGATCCGAAGCACGCCACTCCTAAGAATCGCCCCAAGCAGGCCAACAAGACGAAGAAGATCTTCGTGGGTGGCGTGAGTCAGGACACATCGGCGGACGAAGTGAAGGGATACTTCAGTCAATTTGGGAAAGTGGAAGAGACAGTGATGCTCATGGACCAGCAGACGAAGCGCCACCGTGGCTTTGGCTTTGTCACATTCGAAAATGAGGATGTGGTGGATCGCGTGTGTGAGATCCACTTTCACACGATCAAGAATAAGAAGGTGGAGTGCAAGAAGGCGCAGCCCAAGGAGGCAGTCACGCCGGCGGCGCAGTTGTTGCAGAAAAGACTGATGCTGGGTGGTCTCGGTGTCCGGATGGCGGCTCCGGCGCCCATGGTGGGCCCTGCCGGCACAGTGGCGGCCGCCAATCCACTCGCCATGGTACAGGCTCAGGCTCAGGCGGCACAGGCGGCCGCCGCCGCACTTCAAGTACAAAATGCAGCAGCCGCCGGCTTCGGAAAAGTCTTCACAACATATCCACCGACTCTTCATAGTTTTAGGTGAGTGGGTAATCGATTTTTTTTAAGGAAATTTTTGTTTTACAATCAGTGATCGGTTTATTGCAGATATGCGCCGTATCCTATTCCCGCCGGAGCTGCTGCCGCCCATGCGGCGTCCGCCCCGCAGCCCCAGCCCCAACCCGCCGCGGCGCCCACGCCAACCACAGCCGCGACCGCCCTCCCAGTGGCACCCGGAAACCCCTATCAGGGCTACAGTCTCACGAATGTGGACATGTCGAGCTTCCAGGGTGTCGACTGGGGCTCCATGTACGGCATGGGGATGTATGTGTAGGGCGTATTGGGCCCCCAGGCATGTGTACAGTGTGCGCCGCCGTGAGGCCCCCCATGCGAGAGATGAGCAATTGCTGAAGATGGACAGAAGTTTTTGGGGAGGAACGATTGATAGAGAGAGAGAGAAAGAGCGTGTGAAAAATAGACACACATCGGACAGCATTAGGACAGACAACATAAAGAGAGAGAAATCTTGAAACATAAAACTACCAACGGCGGAAAGGGCAAGAGACTAAAAGAAAAAAAGAAAGAAAAAACAAGAAGTGCGAGGAATAACTTTTTTCAGAGAATGAAAAGGCGCGACACAGCTTAATAAGTGAAGTCACTTTCAGAAGATGATGAACAAGAGGTATCAGTAGATATTACTCAAAACCAACCGCGGAGGAGACAATGTAGTTAGTGAATAACTAAAACGATTGACAAACACTGGACATTGGATTGAAAACAGAAAAATGAACAGGACAGCAAAAACGGATTTCTAACTACTAATAATCTCTTTTAGACGCCAAGCAACAAACCAATCTTCTTTATCTTTTCTTATTTTTCTTCTTCATTTCCAAATCCAGAGAAGAGAGAGGGATTTATGTGATGAAGGATGAGAGGGAGCGTGAGATGGAGATTTTGAAGAGTGAAAAAAGCCACAAGAACAACCCACCAAGCTAAAAAAAAAATAGTTACAAGGAAAAATTTTTACAAGAGAGAAGACAGAGATGAGATGACGAAAAGCCATTTCCGATGAGTATAAAAACCAACACAAAAATTACCTTTTAAAAATATCTAAATTTACTTTTAGTGGAATACAATAGATGGCAGAAGTATAAATAGATTAGAAGAATGTAAACTTTGGTTTCATCGTAATTTTTTATAATAACCAATTCTCAAAACATTTTTAATGTATAACCAAACAATATATACGTAAAAATATCTCTTTCGAATATGTGAGATTCATACGTTGCAAAATTTACTGTTCAGAATTTTTGTGTTAGATATTTTTGTCTGATCTACCTTTTTTCTTTTTGTTTAATATAATTAACATTCTGTTGGTCTTTATAACACTAATAACCTGAATATTAATTTAGTTGCTCATGTAAATTTTACAACACCTAATAGATTTTAATGTAATGGAAATCAATGAAATCATTTGAACTGAAGAAATCTTAATTCTTTGTACCTATGATTTGTAAATTTTAGATAAATAACATTCGATACTCCAAATTTTAGAGATTATCAAATTTGAATTTTTCTTTCAGTGTGAATTCGTAAAAAACAAGTAAAATCAGAAAAACAATTTACAGAATTAGTATTTTCCACAGCAAATTAACCAACTAAAATAGTTCATGCAAAAGAGATATTAATACCGAACTCCCATCTCTTCTGTATTTTAAACAAGAAATAATAGATTTTATCTTTCTGACAAAACAATAAATAGAATTTTTAAATATAGTAGAATTCTTTTATCCACTACGAATTTTTAGTAAATACTTTTTTAGTCTATTCTATACAGCGTATTTGTGAATTTTCGCAAGAATTACATTTTTGTATTACAAATTTTTGAATTCCAAATATATTATAATATTGTTTTCTCCCCCTCAATAAAACATCCACAAAAAAATATGAAGAAAATAGTTAAACTAATTGGTAATAGTCTTTCCTCTTTAGATCAATTGAATAGAAAACCTTATTTCTCTTTTTTGGAAGAACGAGTTAATAGGATTTAGCCAAAAAAATCTAAACATCATCATACAGTATTATAAAATAAAATATATAAAAAGTAATATATTTAATTGTAATAACTGTGGTGCCTAAAAAACAGATTCTCAAAGAAGTGTAAGAAAAAGTTGATTCAAATCACTTTAGATTAGATGATTCGAATATTTTGTGTGTGAGAATTAAAAAAATCAGCACTAATGCCGAAATTGTCTATTTAAATTGGATGGTGGTTAGTTTCTTGCCTCTCCCTCTTCTTGTCATGACAGTATCTTTTTATTCTTTTAATTGTGAATTTGCAAATCCACCATAAAGAAAATGTTTGGCCTTGAAATATCTTTTTTCCTTTGTCATAAAGTATAATTTTGGTTTTTCGTACAACTCTCTCTTAGAATGCTAATATAATAGATAAATATTTTTCAGGAATCGTCTATTTTTCCACCCTCAGTAGTTTTTTCTCTCCTTTAAGACAAAAAAAGGTGAAAGAATATTCTAAAAAAAAGTATATAGCAAACTTTTGACTTTGAACAGGAAAAGAAGTTGAAATGAAAGAATTCTACCGGTTTCACGTAGACTTAAAAAAAGAACACACTCCTTTTTCGCAAGGACACACTGTGTGGACAAAAAAATAGGAAGAAGAAAAGAAAAACAAATTCGTTTTCTATGTTTTGTCTAGAATTCCACTCGAAAGTGATGTTGATTGGCTTTTAAAGAAAAAAAAAATATACACGCGACTCGCAAAGCTCTTCACGTTGGGGAGACGAATGAAGGTTATTGCTAAAAGAAATTGAGATAAAAAAAAAGAAAAATATCACAAGACAATGCTCTGAAAGCTAAACGTTGCTGTCTTGAAGAGAAATTGTCGAGAAAAGATGCTCTTTCAATTTTCAAAAAAAAATTGTCAGTGAAGAAGAGAAATGATTAAAATTGATAGTTTTTAAGCAATATATCTCGCAATAAGCAGTATTATATATTTTTCGAAAATAATGAAAAATTCTTTAATATTTCATTGGTATTGAAACATGTGAAAAAAATGCTAAAAATGATGAGTGTGAAGATGATTCGGGAAATTTTTAAAAACTCTTGGTGTGGTGACATGAAAATTCTTTTCTTGTTTCGCGCCTCTTGTAATTTTCCTCCTAGTTTAGACTAACATTTCACAATTTCCTGATAAAATGAAAATAAATACTTATAGCAGAAGTAGATGTGAGATAGAGCAGATAAAAATGATGATGATGATATTTAATTAGATATTTTTTACACAAGAATTTTTATTTTCTGGTTTTCCTCTAGAGCTTTTACCTAACTCTTATTCTTATCTTCCACTATTTTTTCCCTTTTGTTTTTATTTGAAAAAAAAATCCCTTCAATACTTTTACAATTTAGCAATTTAAAAAAAAAGTGGTAAAAAGTTGATGATAGAAAAAAGAATCATAATATTCTGTATAAAAAGAAGCAACAAGAAAGCATGTTATATTTCTTATTTCATATAAATTCTTATATGAATAAAAATGATACAAAAGTGTGAAAGTTTTTGCGGTTTAAAGAAATATTTAAAAACAAATACGCGAAAACATGTGAAAAAGAATAAAAAAGCAAAAATCAACAAATAAGATTTTTTGGAAATTAGATAAACATATATTTGAAATTTTTGAACTCTTTGAGCAAAATGAATTGATAAGCAAGAAATCTAATTATTAAAATTATTACTCATTGCAAGTAATAAAATAATTACACACAAGAAAAGAATAAAAAAAATAAAGGATTACGAAATAAACGCTTGCTAAAAAACCTCATTGTAATAATTAAAAACAAAAAAAGAAAGAATACTTAATTATTAGCTTCTTCGATAGTGATTATTTTTGACATGAAACAAATTTCCCACACTTGCCTCATTTATTTATTATTTTTATCCTAGATGATAAATTCTTTGCATTAATAGCAAAAGAAATATAACTTATTTCCTCTTGTGCTTGATTTTATTTTTTCTTACATATAAATATCAAAAATAGAAAGTGAGTGATAATGACAATTTCAAGGAGCGCCAATGCTCTATGATTCAATACTATTCAACTATTAATATTTTCCTTTTAATATCCTTCGTTTTTTATACTGAAAACCCACGTAGGTTCTCTTTTGAGTTCTTAGTTCGGTAAAAAAGGAACATAAAATGTAGATGACAGCATTTAATAATTATGTTTAGGTGCCTTATCTAGACTTATATTCTTAAAGGATTGTAATAAATTAAAGGAAATTACAAGATCCCTAAATTAGAATTTAGTTGTATTTTGAAACATTTCCCTTTTTTGTAATCCAATATTAAAAGAAAAAATTAACAAGGTTTATTGAGAAAAATTGAAAACGTTGTATACTTTGGTATTTTTCTTTGTAAAGAAATTTGTGATTTATTTTCTTTTTGTTAGAGAGAACGTAAAATTTATAAGTTTTTGGTCTTTTTTCTTGCCGCAATATCTTGGTATGATTGAATATATGTCTCTATTGTGAACGATATTATACAATACAAAATCGAATATTTAGAGATATGAGTTTGTGTTATGTTCAATATCAATATTACAATTTATTTTTCGTAATTCTTGTTTTTCAATTAGAACATCTTTGAAGACGTAATTTTGAGTTAGTAAATATTTAGACATCGTCTGTATAAAATTACATAAGGAATCTATAACATAGGTTCTTATTATCATATTGAAAAAATTAGTAGTAGTTATTTTTGTTTTTTTTTGTAAATAAAACATGACAGCAGTTCAATGGAATGAAATTATATATTTATTTTATGTTGTTAGTATATATTTTTGATTTATGTAATCTTTAAATTAACGTAGAATTTTCTGTTAGATCGAGAAACGTATTGATTCAGTTTTCGTAATTTAAAATAAAAGTCATGAAAAAGTATTTTACTTTACAAGATGCAAAAATTAAACGAATAGTTCAAGAGAAAAGGAAGAAAATTTGAACACATATCGAGCAACTTTTGACGAAAAAAATTAGATAAAAATAAAATTATAAATTCTTCGAGAACGTCTGTGAATCACATCATATCATTTTGATGAGAAATATTTTGAGGATTAATTTGAAGTAAATAAAAAGGCTTTTTTTCTATTGATAAAAATAATCACAGGAAATTTTATAAAAAGTTTTTTCTCTTTATTTGTCTTCAAAAATCCCTTGAAGCCGTATTAGTTTTTCATTTTAAATGATAAAAAAAATATTTCAACTTGACAATAAATAAGCAATAAATGTGAGAGATAAAAATTATTAAAAGAGAATAAAAATTATGACGTTTTTATAAAATTAATGCGTCTGTTGGACACGCTTATAGACAGAGAGAAAGAGAGAGTGATAAAATAAACTCTTATTAAAGAAAAAAATGAAACGATAAAGATTTTTAAGTGTTTTTGATACTATTCTTATTCCTCTTTAAAATAAATATTAATAAATTAAGCAAAAAATCTCGAAATTTCTTTAAATTTTTATATTAACAAAGATTTGATGAATTTCAATCTTTGTGAAAAAATCCAATGAGGAAATGAAGAAAATATTTATTGAATAAAAGTACAAACTTATATCTCTATATATATCTTGGTAAATTAAAAAAAAAAAAAAGAATTTTATAGAGACCAAAGATCGTGAAGAATACCTATGAACTTCAAAAGAAAATATTTCGTTAAACTTTCATTTCCTATCTTTCTTCGAATTCTTAATTTCTCTCGCGAAACCTGACGATAAATTCTATAAAAAAAATCTACAGAGGACCAAAACAGATTGAACCTTATATTTCTAATCACATGATAATAAAGCTTCCGAAACTTTTCTTCGGTCTACAAGGATATTTATAATATTTCTTATATACTTTTTTTATTTTTTTTATCTATTTGAAAAAGGACATTTCTGTAGGTATTTTTGACAATGAAATAAGAAAATCGTTGGATATTATTTGTGTGTAGAGCTTTGGCACTTCTCAAATTATCTGCTTAATATTTATGTTCTTTGTATATCCGTTTTTTCTCTTTTAAAAAACAAACCTTTTCCTAATCACTCCTCACTTTCCCACAATGATGACAGAAACTCTCTAACTCAAAAGCCCAAATTGCAATGCGATGCTTAGGTTTTGACAAATATTTGTTAAAATCATTGCTGATCCTTGCAATTTATGAGCTACAAAACTTCTTCCTCGAATAACATTTCTTTTACTTCAATTTTCATATGACATTAAAACTACTTATAGTTTTATTATAAAAGAAAAAGTATTAGTGATGTTTAGTATGAAAAGCAAGAGATATTTAGTTTTTCTTAGATTCAAGGAAAACTACATATAGTGTACAGAATGTTATGTAAAAGGAAAAGCATATAAAACAGTGGAACAAAGAAGCAAAAAGTGAATTTTTACAGAATGAAGTATAAGAAGAACCTCAAATTCCTACTAGTGATAGATGGATATTTTTAAATTAAAAGAAAAAAAAAGAAGTTTGTTTCCTAATTTGCTAAAGTGCAAAACACAAAATATCAACATGAGAGTTGTAAATTTTTTGCAATTGTTCTGTAAAAAGTTACAATTTTTCAAAATTGCCATTTACGTTCAAATTTTTTTTTACACTTTTAATTAGATAGCTTATGAAAATTACAAAGAACAAAATGGATGGATATAGAGACAAAAAAAAACAGTATATACTCTTTGAGATGCTTCAGAGATTAATAAGTGGCTGAGTTTTTGCCGTATAACTTGCAAAAAGCAAAATGATTTAGTTTGATCGCTTTTCATTAAAATTTACATGTGTAAAAATTTTGAAAAAAAAAATAAATTCTTGCCGTATTTTTCGATTTTCCCGACATGAGCTCTTTTTTAGAAAAAAAAATGAGAATCATAAACTTGACTGAGGTAATACAGTAATATTTTTTAATTTTATTTTCCATTATATTTACTTATAGTGATAAGATGATTTTTTTTAAATGATAGAGGTGTAATTTTAAGTGCGATTCAATAATTATTAAATATTTCCCACTTAGAGACTTTTTCATTAACAATAAGTAATTTTTTTATTGGTACTTTAATTACTGAAAGTGGCTATAAATGTAGTTTACTATCTCTTTTATAAGTATTACTAGTTTCTAAGTTTTCTCATTTACTTTTTAGATTTATACCTTTTTTTGAGTTTATTTTCTTTGGTCCCAACGATGATTTATAATAATTATATTTTATCATTAATTTTATGTTTTTTTAGTCTTTAAATATTTTGTGAAAGCAAGTAGTACTTAATTTTTTGAGTTTTATTTCTTATATTTTTTTTCCTTCTTGTATTCCATTAGTTTAAGCACACGCCTATTACACATCTAATTCTTAATTTTGAGCTGGACAAAAGAAATCTTAACAATAAAAACGATATCACACAGTATAAAAGGCAAAAAATATGATATTGTGTTTTTTGTACATATTTATAAATATCCCCAATTATTTTTATTTCTTTCTTTCTGTACTTTTAGTAATATTAGTGAAATAGTTTTGGTATATAGCTTCTGCAAAATAATAGGATGTCATATTTTTGATTTATTTTCTTTAAAAAAAAAGTGGATTAAAGTGTAATTGTGTAAAGGAATAATGAGTAAAAAAGCACTTTTAGATGAAAAAATTCACTCTAATCTATTCTCTTACATTAAAATGATAAGTTTGCACGCTAAATTTGTAGTTAATAACTAATATTATTTTTTCATTTCCTCTCCCAGAATGTTCTACATCCTCTTTATGTTTCTTCCTTTTTCTTAACTTTTTTTCTATCTGAGTATATTCTTTCTTACTATTTCTAATACATATATTTACCCTCTGCGCGAGAATAATGAATTTACATCCCCAGAAAAATTCAAAAGAAAAAGAGAGAATTGAAAGAAAGAAAATAAGTGTTCGATTGAAAATTTCAATGATAGAGCAATGTCTTTTAAAAACTTCATTAGAATGACTTGTAGTATTGTTGTTGTGTGATAATGTTTCATAAATAGAAATCTACTAACTATAAAAATTATTGAGAAAAAAAGAAAAAAAAACAGAAAATATGAGTAACAATTTGAGAAAAAAAATAATAAGAAATGTGACGAAATAAATACTGCTTTCGATGTAGATAGACTAAAAAGAGGAAGAAAAAATATTCACAAAAAAAAGATATAAAATGTTAAAAGTGAAAATTGTTCACTGCAAGCGAAATTTTACACACATATTTCTGCATGTCTTTGTCAATGAAAGCAATCCTTACTAAACTCCTCCCCCAAAAAAAAGTATTACCCTCTAGCAAAAATCACACCAATTTAATAAAAAAAAAAAGTATTTTCTCTTACACTTTTCAAACCTCTCTTTCGAGTGTTAATCGTGAGTGTAGACCAAAGTGGAAATTTTTAAAAATGATCAACATGAAAAGTTTTTAATGGGCAAAAAATATTCATATTTCAATCGAACACTTGTGAGAGAGTTAGAGAATGAGGAAAAAAAATCTTTAGAAATGGAGCTTTTTCGATAAAAAGTTCCTCCCCAAAGAAAAAAAAGTAAAAATATATTTATCAACTATTTTATCATCCAATAAACCCATATTTTTTCATCACTAATTTTTCTCTTCTTAAGTCAACAACATAATGAGACAATACTCTTATCGTAAATGAAAGATAATTTTTAAAAGAAAAGGTGAAAAAAAATTAATAAAATAACAAAAAAAGAGAAGAATATATCTGAGAGCAATAACTGTAATTAAAAGATGAAAAATTTTAAAAAGTAAGCTTAATAGGAAGAAGTAAAAAAAAAAACATGAAAATATCTTTCATCAATAAGAATGATAATGAAATTAAATAAGAGTGACACCTTTTTTGTAATAAATAAAAAAAGTGAGAAAAATATTGAATTTGAAAAGAAAAAAAAAACAATATACGAGAAGCGTTTAAAATAAAAAAGGTTCCTCTATTTTTGTATTTCCATTATAAATCATGATAAAGATAAAAAAATGAAGTATATAAAATGTAAAAAAAAATATATAATTATTTATTATTATATACAAACCTAATCTAATTATTGACTAAATATGATTCTAAAGATGAATGAAGAAAAAAAAATCTCAAACTTACAGTATAAAAAAAATCAAGTTATCAAATTTTACATGAAAGTCTTTCATTCAAAGAAAATCACTTAAAGAAAATATTTAGCATTTCTCACACATCAACTTATTGTAAATTTTTCGAAAATATTTGCATATATAGAGAACATTTTGATTCGATGGAAGATTATAGGTAACGCATTGAAAGACACCTTTTTCTGAACAAAGATGATAAAAAAAATCAAGTGAAAATTTTTATCAAGTAAAAAAAAAATAGAAATAATATCACAAAATGTATCTTTCATTTTCAAAACACTTTCTTAATCTTTTAATTTCTCTACTCTAAGCTTTTCCCATACTTCTTTTTCTTTTCTCTATTATATGTGTACAATTTTATGTAAACCCTTGAGCTCTATCCTCTTTATTATTTTTCATTTTAAACTAACACTGATCACCCATAAAACATGTTTGTTGAACTAAAAAAAAACAACAAGATCTAATAATAACTTAGTGTAGTTTCTTTCAATTGGATTCTTTTTTACATTTAATAAGTATAATATATTTTTTGAGTAGTTTGCTGTTTCTTAGTAGGTTATACTTTTTCAATAATAAAAAATGTATTTTTAAATATTATACGTATTTACTCATAAATTTATCTTTGCATAAAAATGTTTATAGAGCAAAACAATGCAACCTTTAATGCAATTTCGTGTTAATTTCCCAAAAAAAGCAAAAAAAAAGATAGCATCTATATAAAAAAGAATTTTTATATTTTAGAAAATGCAAAAAATTCACCCACAAGATAGAAAAAAAGAATGTAAGACAAAAATAAGAAAATGCAAAACAGGTAATTTCTGTGTGGAAATAATTGTAACTTTCAACACATTAACTAAAAAAAAAATAGCGTAGATTTGCAAGTAGATTCTTATAACAGTAGCTGTAAAAAAAAACAAGAAAACCCAACTTGCAAGAAGATTTTAAAAGTATCTCTCATGTATTTTAAAACAAATTAATCAATGTGTGTGTGTCGTGTGTCTTTTTTGAGATAAAAAAAAACCAACCACAAAAAATATTCATGAAAGTTGATGATAAAAATTACACAAGTAATTCAATGTAATAAAAAAAAAATGGCAGAATAAGGAAAAGAAGGAAGAAATGGAAGGAATAAGAAAGATAAATTGTGATATTTTCTTGTAGAGTGAACAAAATCAATTTTCTAATTTTATCCTTCTTCTTTTCTTTCATTCTATAATTAGATTTTTTCTCTATATATTCTTTCTCTCAATCTTTCTAAATAAGAAAAAAAGTATAAATATTTCTTAGACAAAATTTGTGAAAAAAACACACATTTTTCTTCTATATACTCGAATAATCTACAATTTATAGCTAAAAGTAAAAAAAAAACTGACGTCATATTCTCACCCATTTTTGAAAAAAAAAAAAAAACAAATCTATGCTATCCCACCTTTTTCACTCCTTTTAATGAAGAAATTCACACAGAAATTATGAATGTTTCATGTTGTTTAGTGTTTATTGAGACATTGCATAAAAAAATGGTAAAGCAAAAAGCTGGAAAAAATTCTTTAATCACATTTTCTCTCAACGCATTGTCTTTTTTCACCAAAAAAAAAAAAAAACTTTTTGTGTAGAACGTTTTTATAGCGATTGTATAAATGATGAAAAAAATTCGTAGTTGATCAATGGTGATGGAAAAAGACAAGAAAAAACACTTTTTTCTTTTAATTTTCCTCCATCTAATTTAACTTAATTAATCCACCACATGAAAAAAAACTAAATCATGCTTTTTTCTGTAAAATTATCCCCCTCAAACAAAAAAAAATCCTAGAATACTTAAAACATACTATATATTTAGTTTTTAGTTTTGATCTTCCCACAAATTAATCTTTGTGAATTTATTATTTTTATTATTTGTGTTTTTCTTTATCTTTCACCTTTTTAACTAATTAGATTAAGTAGTTATTTCATTATTCTTTTCTTTTTGTGTATTTCTTGATTACTTAATACAAACTTAGACATTTATATTGGATATAAATTACATAATAATTATAAATATTCTTAGATACTTAGTGTAATTTTTGGGCAAGAATGTAACTGGTGTATCATTGTGTGTGTAATACAATTTTTTCGGGAAATTTAAACAGCACCCCTTTTTACTCATCAAAAGACCGAAGCAATATATATCGTCTGACAACTTTGACGGAATCTTTTCTAATTAATAATTAATTTTTTTTTATTTGTGTTTTCATTGCCTGTTTGTGTTTATCTTTGTGGCGAGTTCTATTTTTCTTTTCAATTTGAACTAAATTTGTATCTAAGATAATATTTGTAGAAAATATCAAGATAAGCTTTGATTGAGATTTCATTTTGATCACTAACCATAAAATCTCCTTGAGGGACTTGATAGAAAGAGTTTTGCAAAAATATACCTCTGAGAGTCCTTAATGGGATTATGTAAATAGAAAAAACCTTCTAAAATCTCATGATTGGAATTTTAAGTATATGGAATTATGTAGCCAATGTATCTTTTTTTGGCCAGACAAAGTGAAAAGACCGAAAAAAAAGTCGTGGGAGGAAAAAGGTCATAGAATTTCCTTAGCTCTGTTTTCTTAATTTTTCCTTATTTCTTTTTGCTTCCCACGCTCCTTTAAAGATTTGCAATGAAACTCTCCTGAATTTCAGAAGAGTTTATTGGGATTTTTTTTACCCCCCCCCCTCCGTCTATAGATTAAACTTACTAACATGCCACAAAGATTTACTGAATTTTGTAGAAAACTCACAATTTTACATGAGATTTGTCAACAAAAGGAAAAAATTATTAAAACTTTGTGTGATTTGATAGATTTTTTTAGTCACTGTTTACTTGATACTTTGCATTTCTCTTCATGTTTGTTTTAAATTGATCACTTTTGAAACATATAGAGACACATGTTGATGGAAATTATCTACATATTTGTATAATTATAATCTTACTATATACATTCTAATACATTACACACGTCTTATAATGGAGAAAGATATACATTTAATAAAGTAGAATTCAGTAAATAGTAGCTTGCAGATGCTTAATTTAATTTTTCTTTATTATTTTACCTTTAATTGATTCTGGTCGAATTTGTGTGTCTGAATAATTCATTTGTATTTGGATTTTACATGAGAATTCTCCATAATTTCAGCTCCTTTATTCTCTTTAATAGAATAAGGATGCGGGAATGTGGAGAATTTTGTGGTGTTTGTGAGGAAAAGATTTAGAAAGGTATCTTAACTACATTTCTTTCCTCATATTCATTATAACCTCCGTTGAATTTCACATTAAAATATAAAGTTCTTTATTTTTTGTAAATAAAATCTTACATTTTTTTAGCTTTTGCATTTGATAAATTGAGTAAAAAACAAGAACTGTTTGTACATTTTTTTTCCTTTGCTAGTGATAAAGTATTTTAATCAGTTTGATAAATAGTGCCGGATGTTGAGAGAGGAAATGTTTGGATAGAGAAAAAAAAAGAAAAGCGCAATGTGAAGGTAAGTTATGATGATTTGGACCTGAGGAACGACTTATTTTTAACAAGCAGCAGTGTATCTCATTCCAGATGTCTTCTTATTTTCGTTGAATTTAAATTAGATCGTAAAATTCTTGAAAAAGCGAAATTAAATCAGCCCAGAAGAACTTTGAATATCTTTTGTTTTCAAACTATAAATCTAAAAGGAAATTAATAAAATTTTAAAACATATTATTTCCAAGATAATGGATATGAGATACGCAGTTCATTGATTTACTCTTGTAAAAAATAAAGTAAAAAAAAACACTGTACCTACTGTGTATAGAATTCTTTGTGTTCTTCTTTTCTAAATAAAATATCTAATTTTTCTCATAGTTTATTACTACCTTTTGTTGTCCCTAGCAAATGATTAGAAAAGATTTGTCCTTAAATAGTGTAATGTAACATTTGAAGACAGAAACAGAAGAGAATTGTGTTAAAAACCATCTTTAGAGAAATTTGTGCCAAAGAAATGCTATTTATTTGAGTTCCTTTTGAAATTTGAAAACTATAATATTCTTTCTTCTATCCTATAAATAAAGAAAAAAGATCCCATCTTCATGATTAATCCTCTTGATGAGTTGAAACAATTAATTTTCCGTAGATTTTAGGCAAATTTCCTAACATTTCTATCACCTCACATGTATATAGTGACAAAAGATTTACTAATTACCATGACATAAATCATTTTGTGAATACTCTGCCTATCACTAAAATATCATCATCCTCATTTGACGGCAAAAAATGAGTATTTTTTTGCTCTCTCAAGATATTCTTCACGGGAGGGAGATTGCTTGAAAAGTATATTCTAACGAAATATTTACTTAAAAGGTAAGTAATTTAGCTATTATCTCTAGTTAATTCACGATCAAGATTTTCAATTAATTGGAAATTTATACTAATCTGTGGAGGGAGGAGTGAGATTTTGAACATTCTTGCAACCCACTCAAATGCGTTGCAAGTTGATAAGATGTGACATGATGAAAAAATGCAAAATGAATACCTAATAATCAAATTGTGATAATTAAGGTCTATTAATCTATCAAATAATCAAACTTAGCTATACTGATTAAGAGCGAAATTAGTGCATTAGTGTTTTTATGTGTTCCCTTTGTTCCTCTTTAATTGACTCTTCATTTTAACATTCAAAGTAATTTGTACAAATTTTCCACTGCAAAGTATTATTTTGGATTATATAACACATTTGAAATGAGAAATTTAGTTTTTTTGGTCAAAAATTCGTTCACACACTAGAATTAGTGTTTCTCTCTGATTTAATCCTGGTACTTTTGAGCGATATAGATATGATAAGGAGACGTTTTTTTGTATTTAGTTTTCCCTCTTTCCGCCTTATCGTTAACACTCTCTGCACTGCAGACTTGAGAAAACTTAGACCAGAAGCATATAGGAGAGAGGTTAATTTATTATATTAATTAACCGAATAAATGTTGGATTTCTTGCAACCAATCCCACCAGCAAGTGTTTGCTTTTCACCATATCTGTTCCATTTAAATGTCTCGATATTTCGTAATTTATTCTTTTTTCTTTAGTTTAATTCGTGGAATAATTAAAAGGAGAGAAATATCAGATACAAAGAGATGAAACATTACTGAAAAAAAAACCTAGTCATTTCTGTTGTTCAATAATATTTTAGATGAGAGTTTTACATCTTAGATTTACATTTGTATATGTATTATTTCTTTTAAAAAGTGAGATATAAACTTTTAAATAATCTAATTACGTATTTACATCTTAGATATTATTATTAGTGTACAGAAAATCTATTTATTCACAATATTTGAATGGAGAAGTATTTGAAAGCGTAATTTTTTCTTATACAAATAAGGAGGAGAAAAAAAATATATCAAAAGGAAAAGAATAAAAAAAAACAAATAAAATTCAATCTTTTACCGCTTTATGGTGTTTCATTCCCTTCCATGAGAAACCGAAAGCCTTCTGGTGGCTCACCGGACGGAACTCCGCCATTCCGCGGACAAATTGGCGCATCTGGTGATGGAAAAGTCTTCGTTGTAAATTGGCTCAATCTGCTGATGGAATTAATAAATGATCGCTCACCATCGTCACGGGGGTTTTACTTAAATTTGATCTTCTGATGGAAGTTGTATTGGAAATTAAATCCACTTTTCACTGACACTCTGTTCCACTGCCTAATGGCCTTCGTGAAACTCTCTGTGCATACGTGCGAAAATCCACAGAAAATATCAGCAGCCGAAGAGGGCCAATGATAACGAGCGCGCTACAAATGTCTTTACCAAATCCACTGATAACATATCAATCGATATGGTAATTCGCCGAAAGTGCAGCATTCAGGCGGATTTTGGAATAAATAAAAAGGACAGACAAATTTCAAGGAGAAACACCAGACTAGTTGCCAAGAGCTTTTAATTAGAGGAGATTTTCATAAAATTTTCCGATGCATCCAAATCAGACCAAGTTGATTATCAATGAAAAGAAATAAATATACCCCTAAGATTTTTAAATGCGGCCAAGTCTTTATTTTTGCCAGATCCAAAAGATTTCTTCACTTTTTCTGTGTGTGCAAAACAATCTTTCAAATAGAGATTGTAATATCGACTTTTCGCATGCGCCTTCCGCCTAAAGGAGAGCTCAATCGATGTCTAAAAAAGAACCACCTATCAGCACGATTTTTATAAGTAACATAGTAGAATATTCTGTCACAGCTCTTCAAAAGTCCTCCTTCGGCTCTCTCAGACGCTGCTCCGTGAAAGGCAACCGCAAAGAAAATAATTTATGCATTAGTTTTCTGTCTTAATTCTCTTAATTATCGAATATTTTGCTGCAAGTGATTAATCTCTAGTGGAAATTTCTCAAAAAAAAAACTGAAATTCAACACTTTGTTAGACAATTAAAAGTTTCCCCTGACATTTGTGTGTGTCTTGATTGGAAATTCGCATTATGGGTGAAATTTTCATGCCCTCAACATAAACCATTTCCTTTTGTGTATACTTTCAATTTTGGTGAAATAATAGCAACACTCAAGTAATTGAATTTCAATCCTGACGGCAAAGTTGGCAAAATACACAACTTTATTTTACAAGGATATAATGAATATATTTTCTCATTTAGCAGAAACTTCCCAAGTCCTCTTCCCAAGACTACAAAATTTATCTTGATTGTTTTAGTATTTAGTAATTTTCTTCAATATATAATGTACAAAATTCAAGGAAAGCCAAATAAATGCAAAAATCCAGAAACGAGAAGAAAAATTGATGGATTATATCCTCTTCACTTAATGACAATAATATAATCAATCAGATAATTATACCCATTCGTGACTTTACATCCAATTCAGAGATTTTATTGATCGTAAAATGTTGGAGAAATTAACAAAGTCCCATTTTGAAAATAACGATTTAAACTTCTAATATTAGATACTTTTTACTCTTGCAAAATCACATTTACCCAAGTGATTGAAACAATTTATGCTTAAACACTTTAACCCATTTCCAACAGCTCCTCTGGGCAAAAATCAATTAAACTTCTTCCCGAGACAACATATGGGCTGTGAAACTAAAGTGTGTAAAAAAAACCTTGTAAGGAAAGAGAGACTGGAAAATGCAAAATGTTTAGAACTTTGCCGTAAACTGCATGGTGATACATATCTCTTACCGTTTTCTTTCTATAAACTACATAGTTCACCTATCAAATTGTTTCGCTAAAATGGCCCGATTAAAATTATTTTGATTGAAAATGCATTCACAATATCAAAAAGGATTCATCAATTAAAGCAATAGTTTATTCCGCAAAAGAAAATCAGTTTTTGGACAAGTTTAATCCTTCATGTTCGATTTTGATCATGAAAATCTTTCTGAAAATTGGAAAATTTAAGGAAACTCTCAGAAATATTTCAAACTGTATGGAAATTTCGAAAAAAAATCAGGAAATATTGGAAACATTAAGAAAAATATTACGGGAGATAAAAATTTTCAGGGAATCATAAAAAAATATCCAGAAAGATTTTGAAATTTGAGAAAATAAACTTGAATAGTTTTCTGTGCCTAAATCTGTTCCCACAATCTGCCCCAAGACAATTTCGTTCAATTTGATGACTATTTGACTAAATTGTTAAGCAAAATCAACTCAGTGCGAATGCGTTTTGATAATTCTTCCTCTAAAATTGACTTTAAAAG
>CAKKOB020000202.1:59001-74389 GCA_918844115.2 Phlebotomus perniciosus | reverse complement strand
TTTGACCTTTCATATCTCGGGTCAAGGTGAATGTACAGCCAAGTGTGACCTATCGTTGGAAAGGTCTCGACCTCAGCTACAACATACTAAAATTTAAAGAAAATGTATAAGTTCCTTCTCGAGATATCCGACTTTTAAGGACTAAAAATTTTCTTTTCGACTTTAGCGCCACTAGCGGTGGTCGGATGAACTTACGATATACTGAGGAGTTGTAGTTTTCCATTAGACGTTTCTATAAGGTCGTTGCAATTGCTCGTTCATAAACTGTTTTGTTTTTTAAATAGCTCGGCTCCTATGGCATGGATCAGTCTCAAATTTTAACAAGTTGTAGCTGAGGGCGAGACCTTTCCAACGATAGGTCAAACTAGATCCTAGGTGTATTAGGACCCTAGATATTAAGGTCCAAAAATTGAATCTTAAATCGGCCATATCTCCGGTTCTATGGGTCCGATTTTGTATTATGACCTAGTTTTAGAAACGTCTACTGGAAAACTACAACTCTTCAGTACATCGGAACTTTCTCCGACCACCGCTAGTGGCGTTAAAGTCGGAAAAAAACATTTTCAAAATTTCAAGGTTGAATATCTCGAGAACAAAACCATGCATTTTCTTTATATTTTAGTATGTTGTAGCTGAGGTCGAGACCTTTCCGTTACACTAGTCACACTAGTTAGGTCACACTAGTCTCTGTATGTTCCCTGACCTGATTTATACCAAGTCAAAAAATTGGCTTTTGACCGAATATTATCTCCGTTATGGTGGACTAATATTCAAAAATACTTCTAAAACAAATTGGAATAAATTACAAGTCATTCAAAACAAATGTCTTAGAATGGCATCAAATAATAAATTTAATGAAGTAACTAAAAAATATATAAAAAACACAGAATTACACGAGATTTGTAAAATAGAAACGTTAATAGAATTCAACAATAGAATTAATATAATAGCAGTAAGTAAATTTGAACATTCGTCTAATGACATAATAAGAAAACTAAAAGAAAAAAATACATACAACAACAGACTGAAACTATATATTCCGATTCTAAAAGACTAATTGTATATATTACAAAGGGGAAGGGTGGGAGCAATTACCAAACAAATGAGCATAATCTGAGAAATAGAAAATTATTTTGTAATTAAGAAATCCTCCAAACTGATAAAAATTTACAAAAAACAATAGAAACAAAAATAATTATTTTTGGGAATATTGTACATAGTAGAAATAAGAAAACTGTAAATAAGAAAATTGAAATAAAATTGTATATATATTTTTCGCGCAAAAATCCCAATATTACCTCCAATAGTCATCTGAAATTGTGATAAAAGATCCAAAACTAAATAACCTAGGTAAGTTCTCTTTCTAAAAGTCTTGTTTATTTCTCATGGAGCCGCTCAACAGACAGTTAAATTCCTCACAGCTCGGAATGGCTCCTTGAAGAATGTGCCTGACAACAGCCTTGTAATTCATTTGGGGAGAGGGAGAATCTGAAGCAAATTCTCAGGTCGGACTCACTGTAAGTCGCTCTATTGAGAGAGTTTCATTCTCGCCAGCAATTTACTTCCATTTCTTTTCAATCCAAACATTCGCTGTGAGCCAAGCCTTGCGATGCAAATTCAAAAGACAATTCGTAGGCATGAGTAAATAACAATTAACTTATATTTACACGAGAAAAAAAAGAGTAAAATAAAAGAGAACGGGGTCCACAGTTACAAAGAAACCAAGATTTAAAATACGTGGAATATTTGGTGATATAATAGGATATCTCTAAAAAGATAAAACATTAATTCTAATCTGCTCTCAACATGGGATGCATCCACTCTATTCTCCCCCCAAGTGTATCCGTGTATTTGTGTGTGTGTGTGGATTGTGTTGGGTTATGCGTTTGTGAATGTGTCCATTCATGCTGGGGCGCCAACGGGGCGAATCGCTGGGAGTCGCGTGAGCAAGGGCGCCTCCGAGGCCGGAACCACTCAGTAGAAGAACAGCAGACGCTCCTGCGCTGAGGCGGACAACAGTCTCCAGGTGCGCTTAATGCTGATATACTGCACCAGAGCGCGCACGCAGATCAAGAATCCAAACGCCATGATCAGCCACCAGAGCCACGAGTTCTCGTGCGATGCCAAATCCGTCGAATGTTTCACAATCAGCGTCCACTTGGCCAGTGACAATCCGAAGCCCGATAGGGCGCCATATCTCGCAGCGATCGTATGGCAGAAGCATGTGAGCATGAGAAAGCCAATCCAGTTGAACAGGAAGGCCACCAGGAAAGCCGTCACGAACACAATATCCGTACCCAGCAAACTATTATCGCCCGCCATGTTGTCCGTCTCACCCGCATCGATGGCAATAAATGTGAGCGCTGGTGCTCCTCCACGGCCACCAGCTACCAGATTGGGATGCGGCGGCGGCGGCATGGGTGCCGTGGCGGCGCCACTCAGCTCCGGCGGAAGCTCACCGTGGCGACTCTTCTCCATCTGCACCTCCTCATACGTCGGCAACTTGCTGCTGGGAATGCCACAAGAGGCCATATCCAGGCCCGGAGGCAGAGAACCGGGTGTTCCATTGTCCTGCTGATGATGGCTGTCCGTCAACTCATACGGTGGCGGAGCACTGAAGTCCGCTTTGGGTGGCGCCAAATCCTCAGGACTCATATCGCACAGCAGAGATCTCTATAACCAGGAAAGAAAAGGAAACATTTTGATCAGGAATTTTTATGGAATATTCAAAAAAGGAATTTAATAAAAAAATTATATAGACTTGATTTCCAGATGAAAATCTAATGAAGGTTCCAGAAGAGAATTTTATGGGAATCCTTATGGATTTTTTAGGATTTCCAGAATTTTATTTGATTTTCAGAAGGAATAATACAAATTTTCAGAGGAAAATTGAATATGGATTTCTAAGAGGAAAGCTGCTCTCGCAAGTCAGTGGTTAAGATGTTAGCTATAGTGAGTTCAAACCCCCAGGCGGTCAGGATTTTTTCGCCCGACTTTTCCGAGTGAACTTTCCAGTGATATATACAAAAATTTCCAAGGGAAAATTTTAAGTAATTTTGATAAGAAAATATATTGATTTTCCAGAGTGATAATCAAGTTATTATAAATTATTATAAGACATTGATTAAGATCAAGGGTGAGTTGACAGAGGAAATTTACGTCAAACTAATTGGCAAGCCAGCTGGCAGTATCGCCTGGCAACCCCAAATAGCCTAATCACATGAAATATCCAATAGAAATTCACTGGAATCTAACATGAAAAGGCGCTTCCAAATGTCAATTCGGCTCACAATTTACCATTTGACACTTGACAGCGACACGCGGAAAGACGTTTTTGTACATTTTTGACGGAAAATTCGTTTTCTTGAGCATTTAGAAGCTGGAAAACTCAGTGAAATGTCTAATAATGTCCAGGCGAAAACCGTAAAATTTGTCTCCTTGAAGGCGTTTTCACGGTGACATTTTTCGCAAAAAAATATCTTTTTGGAGTCCCGAGTCGTCGTTTAGAGAATACGATTAGTCATAAACCTTGCATAAAATGCCAGATATCCACTTGCATGCCATTTAGGAATCAAATGCAAATTTTTGAATGAAGTTAACAGACTTCTGCTGATCTCTGATAAAGATGCTTGGGATAAACGATGGTTAAGTGTAACGAAACGGCTCAGGGAAAACCCAGAAACGATCCGTACCACCATTTAATTGTCTCATATGCTTTATTAGTGAGAAAGATTGACCAATTTACTCAGATTATATGTTGTTTTATGTGTTTTTTTTATTGAAAATTGGGAAATAACTTCTCCACTGAAGTTTAAAGATTATCAGGGGAAACACTGCAACAGCGGCGCTAAGCAATAACATTTGATTGGCTTTGCTTTTTTCCTATTTACTGGGGTTTGATTAGGTATACAACCGGCCAGAGACTCGAACTCACAGACTCCCCAGGATCACTGTTTCATCAAAAAATTATATTTTTTTTTGCTAAAAACTGTTTCTTTGGGCAGTTATAGGTTATCACAAATTTTTTTTCATTCTCAAAAGCGATAGTTTCGCAAAATTCTTATCATTGAATTTACTGTGAGTCACCTATTGATATCCCTCCCCCGCCCCCCTAAGAATGCTTCTTTCTCGAAAAAATTATTATATTTTCGAATTACTCATTAAACCATTTTCGCTTTTTCCTATCACTTATTACAAAATGCGATTTCTTGCCTTTGTTTTTCCACAATATTCTTGCTGAAAAAGCATTTTTTTTTGGCAAAAGGCAAAACAATATTTTACACCACAAAATGGATGATGAATGAAATGATTATCAGCGCGGCAACAATTTGTCATCCCTGGGAAAGTGCATTGTTGCATGAATCCCCCTTGGAGAAAGCTTGCATCCCCCACCCCTGGAGTGCGTGGTGGTGAAATGAGGGGAAGTTTGGCTGCCGTGGAAGCCCCCGTGAGAAAAATGAATGACCTTCGGTGGGAGCAAAACAAGGAAAAGCCTTCGAGTCAATCGATAAATCGCTCGTTAGCACGATTTTCCACCTGACCGCCTCCTGGGGAGGTGTTGCTCTTGCCAATTAAACAGCAATTCCGTAATTAGGCGGATTTGACTGGGAAAAAGGGAGAAAAATAAACAAATTCGCTATCCCCAGTTTTTCCTCAGGGAGTTGACGTCACCAAAAAAGACATTAAAGCGCCCCAAAAAGACCAGTATAAGTGCAAGAGAGTAATGCAAATGGTAGATATATTGTGATTTTTCCTCTTTTCACTATCTACGTGGATGATAAAGGTGGATTTTTCATTGGAGAAAGAAATTGTCTGATAAGACAGACCCCATTGAGTGATTTTTCATTTTGAGAAAAAGAAAGGAGAAAATAAGCAGGAAATGGATGGAAAACTCAATCAGTGGGTAAATACCTTGCTTGTCTTGAAGATAAAATGCAATTTGGGAGTTTCCTCAAAGGGAAAACCTCTAAATTTTACAAAAATTTCACTCCTTTTTTACTAATCAAATTCACAGTGACATTTTTCACGTAGAGTGCGCTTCGAGCGGCACGAAGAATCTCTCGTTTCGGGCGATAAGTTCGAAATTCGAAGAGGGGAAATATTTTGGCGGGGAATCCGACATTTGAGAGGTTAAGGCCTTGTTAGCTTGGCGTTGAGGAAAAACATCCTTGAAAAAGTTGGAATTTTCTGGTGAAGTGAGGATAATCTTGAGAAAATGTCTCGCAGGGATTATGCAGCAGATCATGGTGAGTGGAAAACGCAAAAAATATTAGTAGAAAATGCTGAATTGAGGCTTTTCCAGAGAGCATCAAGACATTCCTGTCTGAGTTCTCCTACGTGGATGACAATGGGAAGAAAATCTTCCGGTACTCCGCTCAGTTGGCGCCTCTGGCCCATCGGGAGCAAGTGTCCATCAACATTGAGTTGGATGATCTGAAGGAGCACACTCCAGGGCTGGCGGATGCGGTGCTGGAAAACACAAGACGCTACAGCAAGATCTTCGCGGAAGCCATTTCTGAGCTACTTCCCGCATTCCGGGACCGCGAAGTGGTGGCCAAGGATTCACTGGATGTCTACATAGAGCATCGGTTGCTGATGGAGGGACGCACGAGGAACCCCCAAGATCAGCGGGATGTTCACAATAACTTCCCGCAGGAGCTCATGAGACGCTTTGAGGTGTACTTCAAGGCGCCTAGCAACACAGTGGCCATTCCCATCCGGGACGTGAAGGCTGAGCACATTGGGAAGCTGGTGACGGTGCGAGGAATCGTGACGAGGTGCACGGAAGTGAAGCCAATGATGGTCGTGGCGACTTACACGTGCGACAGATGCGGCTCCGAGACTTATCAGCCGATCAATTCTCTGAGCTTCATGCCGATCAGCGACTGTCCGTCGGATGATTGTCGCGTGAATAAGGCCGGTGGGCGGTTGTATTTACAAACGAGAGGATCGAAGTTCGTCAAGTTCCAGGAGATCAAGATCCAGGAGCACAGCGATCAAGTCCCTGTGGGCCATATACCGCGCTATCTCACCGTGATGTGTCGCGGGGAGACCACGAGACAAGCCCAGCCGGGAGATCACGTGATCATCACGGGGGTTTTCCTGCCGCTCGTGCGAACGGGCTTCCGTCAGATGATGGCGGGTCTGCTGAGCGACACTTACCTGGAGGCTCATCGGATTGTGTGTCTCAATCAGTCGGAGGCGTCTGAAGCGGACAGGAATGAGTTGACGCAAGAGGAGTTGGCTGAACTGTGTCAGGATGACTTCCTGACACGTCTCGCTAGTAGCCTGGCGCCGGAAATCTATGGCCATATTGATGTGAAGAAGGCGCTACTGCTCCTCCTCGTTGGAGGTGTGGATCGACGTCCGGATGGGATGAAGATTCGTGGAAACATCAACATCTGCCTGATGGGCGATCCCGGAGTGGCCAAGTCGCAACTCCTGGGATATATTTCGCGTCTGGCCACGAGGAGTCAGTACACAACGGGACGAGGATCCTCAGGAGTGGGTCTCACGGCGGCTGTAATGAAGGATCCGCTCACAGGAGAAATGGTACTCGAAGGTGGCTCCCTCGTGCTGGCGGATCACGGTGTTTGCTGCATCGATGAGTTCGATAAGATGTCAGAGCACGATCGAGTGGCGATCCACGAGGTGATGGAACAGCAAACCATCTCAATTGCCAAGGCGGGAATTCTCACCACACTCAATGCTCGAGTGTCCATCCTGGCGGCAGCTAATCCCGCCTACGGACGCTACAATCCCCGACGCACCGTGGAGCAGAATATCCAATTGCCGGCGGCGCTGCTGTCGCGTTTCGATCTGCTGTGGCTCATCCAGGACAAGCCGGACAGGGATAATGATCTTCGTCTCGCCAAGCATATCACCTACGTCCATGCGCACAGCCAACAGCCACCGAGTCGCATGAAAGTGCTCGATATGAGCCTTATGAGGCGCTACATCAGCCTCTGTAAGCGCAAAACGCCCGTCGTGCCGCCAGAACTCACTGACTTCATTGTCAATGCGTATGTGGAGTTGCGTCGAGAGGCAAGGAACAACAGGGACATGACTTTCACGTCCGCTCGAAACCTGTTGGGCATCCTGCGACTGTCCACAGCACTGGCAAGACTCCGGTTGGCCAATGAGGTGGAGAAGGACGATGTTTCGGAAGCCATAAGGCTGCTGGAGATGTCCAAGGACTCCATCAATCAGATGGACCATCGCACTGGATGGCAACAGAATACTTCTGATAAGATTTACGCCCTCATCAAGGAGCTGGCGAGAGATCAGAGAACCGTGAAGGTGAGCGACGTGATGGATCGCTGCACGTCGAAGGGATTCAAGCCGGATGAGGTGGATAGATGCATTGAGGAGTACGAGCAACTCAATATCTGGCAGGTAAATCAGACAAGGACCAGAATCACTTTTATTTAGTCTGTTGAGACTCTTTCATCTTTTTTCATTCGGCTTTTTTGTGTGTTTTCAATAAATTTTCTACTTCAATTCAATAGTAAGAGGAGTTTTTGGGGAAAGTATCAAATTTATTGAGGAGAAAACTATTAAACTAGGAATGTGTGGTAAGAAAGCTCTGGATAGAAGTTCCCGGAAACCCCCGGGAATTTTGACCCTGGCAGAAGTTTGGGAACATCAATCGACCGAAATCGCTATGAAATCGATGGTTTCAGAGATATCAGTGCTGTAGTTTCTGAAATCGCTGAAATCAAATCAATCTTTTCGAATGGATCAATTGAAGATTTGACTCGATATTTTTTGGGATTGTAATGTGATACAAAGGATACAAACGTAAAATTTGGTATCAAAGCTCAAAACAAAGCTTTTGAATAAACTATACTTTTGGTCTATCAATGGTATTGTACTGCCCCAACAACAACAACAATTAATCGCATGATCAATCATATAATCAATGATGGTGTTTTTTCCATCATTTAATCCCGGAAGTTGGTATTGACTTGACACTAAGACGGCGATGGCCGCAATGAGACGCGGAGATATCTATTGACCGCGTTTAGGTATATATGCTACAGAAAATCCGAATTTTCTTTGAAAAATGTTAAAGCGCATTTTAAACCGTTAACAAACGTTTTAACATAGTTTAATTGTGTTAAAACGCATTTTAAGCCGTTAGAAAGCGTGTAATCCCGTTTTAATGCATTTATCGCTTTTAATTGCGTTAAAACTAATTTTAAACCTCATTTTAAGCGTTATAATCTAGTTTAATTGTGTTGAAACTGAAACGCATTTTAGGAGTTGAAGGCGCTTAAAAAGCGTTTTAACGTATGGTTATTGCGTTAAAACGCATTTTAAGCCGGTTAAAAGCGTTATAAGGAAGGCTTTTAATCGCGTGTTACGCATTTTTAATGCGTTTAATTGCGTTAAAATACATTTAAATCTGGTTTAAAGCGTCGTTTTAACGTAGTTTGACTTTTAATACTAATCTTACCAAATTTTAGCTGGGATTCCGTAATCCCAGCTTACCGTAATGGGTCACCAAAATCGAAGTCGCCGCCGAGGCCCCGGAGTGGGGGCGCTTAACGAATTACGGTCTCCACATTTCAAAGGACATGACAAGTTTACACTTGGAGTAGCTGGGATTCCGGTGGGCCATCTCGGGAAGTAATGCAATTTGCTTTTCAGCTGAAACTTGGTGTGGAAACCGTGTGGAATCCACAGCGACCCTCATAAGTATGTCGTGTCATGTATATGAGTCGTTTTATGAGTATGTCGTGCAACTTTATGGCAGATGGGAAAACGACGCCAGAAGATTAGATGCAGTTGGACAAAAAACTTACATGGAAGAGCCACATCAAAGCAAAAGTTGCCCAAATGAAAATGAAATAGCGCTCCTTATATTGGCTCCTGGATAGGCGCTCGACCGTCTCTCTGAGATCAAAAGTACTTTTGTACAAATCCATCATAAGGTAAACGTAGTATGGTTCGACCATGTTCCTGCTATCGACCGGTCCATACATTTCTTAGCGAAGTCAATGTACCGGTCGATAGCAGGAATATGGTCGAACCATACTGCGTTTACCTTAGTGCCAATTTGGACCAAATTGGGGTACCTCCAGTGAATCGAACCTAAAAGTGCTGCAAATGTACCAATCCAAAATCTTGCGCAAGCTGGCTGGAGCTGATTGGTATATCACCAACGAAGTAATCCACCATGATCTTTAAGTCCTAACCGTGAAGGAGCAGATAAAAAAGCTGTGCACCCGATACATCCACAACTTGGAGTCCCACCCCAACGAATTCGCGTCGATCCTGGCCACATCTAGGAGGTATCGGCGACTGAAGCGTTGCGATCCACTGGACCTGCCATCTCGCTGGTCTGTGGATCGCCCGATACCTTAATAGGAAGTGAGTGCCACCGCGGGATTTCACAACACTGGTTGCTGTATCCCCCAATTTTATTCACCATTTGTGATTTTGTTATGAATGGCTCACATGATGTCAGATTGTTAAAAAAACGAGATTAGATGGAGTGACGGAGGAATACATGAAGAGTGAAATGATACTATACCAGTCACTTTTCAGAAGGCTCTCAAAGTCTCTCATTGGAAGTCATCCTGCCAACTTGTTGAGAACAATAAAATGAATGCTTTTTTGAAAAGAAAAGCAAACATCGAACTTTTGTCCTGCCTGCATTGTGATAGTTTAGTTGAAATGGAGCAAGCATTGAACAAAAGTTCTATGAGAACTTTTGTGAACAAACTTTCAAGAAACCCCACGTTGATGGATTGGCGGGAAAAAGTCTCCAAAGTGCTTCTAACCTCACATGAGTGCGCTGGCGCGCTTCGTGTGGCTGCCATGGTTGGAGATTTGCCAAAAACCCACCAGTTCGTGGTACTTTTATCTGACTTCGGCGCCGCAGTTCAGTTCCAACCTTGGTTGCGTGTTGATCGCTCGTGCCGGCTCGTCCGTGTGTGAAGGTATCAATTCGCCAGTGTTGTTCCCTGTGTGACCGATAATAGTCACGAAGAAATAGTTCGCGAGGGAGCGCGGAAAAAAAGGTGTCCATGTGAGTGAAGGTGGGCAGCGTGATTATTCTTTTTAGCCAAGAGTATCCGTGGAGAGTGTTGAAGACGCGCGTCCGCTAAATGACATTTGTGGCAGCGTGAGCGAACTCATCCCTGGAAGACTCGCGAGGCGCCTGACCTAAGAAAAAAAAATAAGGAATTCTCGTGAAGCTGTGAAGCATCTCTGCAAAATGTCGTGCTCACGTGGATTGAAGTGTTGTCTAAATTTAAATCATGTTCTCGTGCTGTTCTTCGTGGTGTGCAGTTTATTTCTGGTGGATTCACTCGCAGTGGCCAAGAATGTGAATCACCATCGTCAGGACAGTGAGACGAATGAGGGCTCATGTGATGGTGTGAGGAACTTCTTCGACACAATCAATGTCACCGTTCCGGATCGAGCCACAGATTCAGGTGAGTGACTCCAGGGCAGTTTTTTTTCTGCCGTTGCTTTTCTGCCCAACAGGAAGAGGGAAAGTCCATTTGGGTGGCTCAAGCCAGGGAATATGTATTAGGGAGTGGAAATTAATTACCCAGGGATTTTCTCATTACCGAGCTCATTCACATTCGATCCACATGAATATGGTGGTGGCCAGGTAGGGAGATGGTCGAGAGGATATTGATGAAATAGCCATGAAAGACAGAAAATCGATGCGCTCTGCACTCTGCAGGGATTTTAGAGACCGATATCATGGCTTTATGGCGAAACACTCTCAACGAATTTTATTTGAATAATTTAAATTGTCCTGTTCATCCAAATGACTGTCATCGTTAAATTTTCTGTCAGTGTCATCAGAATTTTTGAATAAACCGCTCTTGTTGGATTTAACTCTTTCTTGGCTCACGAAATGGAATTTCGCAAAGTATAATTTTAGATTGATGAACTAATGTGGCCAAAAGTCTAACAGATGCTAATTAAAATTTTATTGGGCAATTTTTGGCGATGTCCTTGAACTTGAATAACCAACCATTAGACAATGCTGTGGCATAAACAAGAGGAGAAGTTTTTTCGATTAACTTTTCTTCATGCGAGGATGTGACGAAAGGCATTTCATGAGAGAAATGTTTTGAGTATATTTGCTCAACTGATTGTATTGCCAGAAGTGTCAAATGTTTTGTATTGCGTGATGGGCGAAAATATTGCGCTAAACTTTTCGACAAGTTTCATATTAAGCCTTGGATAGTTTGGACAATCAGAAGAAGTTAGAATGTATAGAGCTTGTTTATATGAAAAAGGATTTACCAGACTATTAGATACCATTTAGATAAGATTAAATGTCTTTTATCTCATCCGAGGGGATTTCATGGTCACTTCTAGATGAAGATGCTGGGTGAGGGATTTAGTTGTCGACGGCTTAAACGGAAAATTGAATAATTTGAGTCAAAATTAATTTCGAATCTGGGTTGTATGATCTATTTTCTTCTTTAGTTTTAGGGGAGATGGAATTTAGATGTTTTTTAAGCATATAAACAAGAAAGACTGAAGTGTGAGGTTGAAGATTGTTTCCCTCTTGATTTCCCTCCACCTTCCTGAAATGTTTCTCTTATTTGTTGAAACAAGATTAGAAGTAAAATAAACTGATATTTTTTTTTTTCATCATGAATTTCTCCCCAATTTGAGATTCTCTTCCTCACAATCAAGAAATGTTGGGAAAATTACCTGTGAGTGCGAGGAGGAAGGAGTGAGAGATTCTACTTGTGTGTTTATCTTCATTCTCTGGGTGGTAACAGAAAATTTTCTCAGTGTGTTTCAAGCAGTGTCTGATGATCCTGAAGAATCTCCCTGGATGGAGAAGAAGAAGAAGGTCAGAGAGTCAGGGAGACAAATGATCGCAATGGCGGTGAACTTCACACGAATTTTTGAGTTTTCTGGCTTCTCTTTCACTCACACCCCTCGGCCGAGGCCAAAAATTCCATCTCTTGACCATTGCGAGGTGAAGCATGTCAGGATTTGTGTACCTGTAACTCGATAATTTTCACCTTCAGAGGAGCATTTTTTTTTTATTCTGGCCCTTTTTTCTCTGCATTTTTTGACAGTTGAGTGCGCTGAAATCCAAAGGAAGATCTTGTTTTCTCTCAGGAGGAATTAAAGGTCCAACATGTCTCAAACATGTTTATTTTATTTGTTTTTTATTTATTTGATGTGAAATGGGAAGGATTTGGATGAGAAATAAATCAGGATTTGAAAATTCGTTATTTTTCGTTGATTTCGAATTTGATTAGTAGGGTATATCTGTCAAAATTCTGTCAAATCGTTGTCATAGGCTCTGGGCTGTGTGGATGTCTATAATGACGTTCGGCCCCTTAAAAAACTAAAGAACAGACAGACAGTCATAGGCTGTAAAGATGATTACCTAATCTAAATTCTCTAAATTTAAGGCATTTTTTCAATGTTCGTTAATTTCAAATTTGATTAGAGGACATCTGTCAAAGTTTTGTCAAATAGCTATCATTTAGGTTCTAAAAACAAGGGTTGTGTGGATTCCAAAATGACGTTCGGCCCCTAAAAAGCTAAAGAACTAACTGATTGTCTTAAAACGAATTCTTAATCTACTAAATTCTATATTTTTAAAATATTTTTCAGTGTTCGTTAATTTCAAAATTGATTACAGAACATATCTGTCAAAATTCTGTCAAATCTCTGTCATTTAGGCTCTAAAGATGGCTACTTAATCTAAATTCTCTAATTTTAAAGCATTTTTATTGATTTCTTTCTCATGCTAAACTGTCTGCAGAGAGCTATCTCAAATGATTTAGCAGACGCTCTTTTGATATTCTTTTTTATTGTTGACAATAAAAGTCATTTTGTAAATTGTCATCCAAGAGAAAATATTTCCATTTTGATATCACTCTCAATTGGCAGTAAAATAGTGTGTTTTTTTGCCCTCTGAAAATGATCGTAAAATTCACACAAATGAAGCACTTTAATCGGGATTTTTATCAGAAAAATTGGTCATAAAATGAAAAAGAAAGTCTCTCTTCTGTTTTCTCATTCCCAAAATGACTTTGGGAGATTCTCAATTAGCTGCCTCGGTGGTGAGAAATAATTTCTCATCACTTTTGCCCAGGAAATTGTGTGTGTATATAGTTTTCCCTCTCCGGAAAGAGCGAGTCTGGAAGAAATCCACCAGAATTAACTATGTTGGCAATTAAATTAAATTCTCCGGGTGTATTAAACACTGAGTTAACATTCATTGGATTTTCATCTCAAATTCAAGATGAATTCACAGTTTTGGTATTTATTTAACTTCATCAACTTGCAAAGGAGAAATTTTGAGTAATATTTGGGGTGCAGGATTTTTTCTCTCTCGTTTTTGAAAGTAAATAAATAAATTTCTTTCACTATTTGTGAGTGTTGTGTCTGTCAGGACGCTTGTTAATAATCATTTAGGCAGAGACTATGGGATGAATAGTCTGCCTTTCTTCTGGGTTACCTGCAGATCTTCTCTCACACTTCCCCTACCTTTTTTAGTGAATCTCTCTTTCTCACTGGGATCTACCTTTTCTTGTATAACACATAAACCTTAATGTAATTGTAATCAAGTTTACTTCTCAGGTCTTTATTTCGTGGAAATGTTTACTATTCTATCTTATCATGGGGTGCTTTCGAGTGTGTTTTGATATTGAAATCTTATCACACTTTTTTTCTCTTACATTTTTTGTTCACTTTCATAGACTTTTTTTTTTCATAACGTCTGTCTCTGTAACCGTGTCAACGCGTTTGCGAAGACACCGTGGTTGGTTAAGACAGGCAATATAATTCAATCTTCCAAGTGTGGAAGCCCAGAAATATGAGTGAGAGGAAATTCTTTGAGATATCATTTTGTGTTGCAGAAGTCGCCATGTGTGTGTTTGGATGTGGACACATACAAAAAGAAAAAAAAACAAGAGGGTAAAGAAAATGGGGTGGAAAATCTCATTTCTCTGCTCCACTTCACCCATGTCAAAATGCAATTCACTCTGAATAGGTGGCTAGTTGAGTTTTATGATGGGGAACAATAAAAACAATGGAAAATATTGGACAGAAAGTCCATTGAGAGTGCGGATTCTTTTATGCGAAAGCCCAAGATGGTTAGACTTCCTTCCCTTCTTTTTGCTCCTTCTTTTTGCCATCCTTCACCAAGGAACATTCATAATTTCAACCAGGCGCCTCCATTTATGCGATTTAATGAGATTTTTCGAGCACACACACTTTAGGGATTTTCTTTGACCGAGAAAAATTCTCTATTTAACTTAATTAAATTCCTATTCCGAACCCTTTTTCAAACAAATTGCTCCTTTTGACTTTTGAGAGTTGTATTTTATCAGGAAGATGAAGTATAGAATTTATCATGAAAATTGCATAAATTTTCATGGAATAAGTTTGGAGGAGGAATGAGAGAGAAAAATATGCTCTGGAAAGATCCTGGAACGGAGCCAGAAATGCTCAAAAGTTAAGAAATAAATCTATGAATTCTTTTATTTAGCTTTCCTTAAAAATAAATTGAACGTTGCAGAGAAATTGGTACAAATGCAAAGGATAAATTTAATTAAATTTACAGAAATCTTAAAAATTTTAATTGTTGACTTTAATTGGGTTTGAAATACAAAGAAGAATAATTCTTTGCAAAGGCCAGACAAAGAATCTGGACAAGATGATACAATGTCTGGAGGAGATAATATGGACTGAAGTGGTGTACATTTGAATGGAAGTGCGCGAGAGCTTTTGAAAGTGGAATGGAAATGCCAAGATAAGTCAAGTAATTTTGAATGTATCCAAGGAAGATCAGGCGCTTTAGGAAGTTTTTCCGGAGACTTAGATTATTAAGAGCTTTTGAAAACTTTCAGGAGTTTTAAGGGAAATTCCTAAATATTAAAGTATAAGCTTGATAAACTGAGAGCTTTTCAAAATTACTTTCATGCTCTGCAGGAATTTACGAGCATTTAAAAAAATGGAATATTTGTAAAGCTTGTGGATCATTTTTAGAGCTTTTGAAGTTCTCACTAAATTTTTGAACATTCTGAAAAGCTTTTGTAAATTTTCTTAAAGTATTCACAAAGTTTTAGAATGCTTTTTTAGAAAGCTATCTTAATAAACTCTAAAGCTTTCTTAGAAAGTTTCTATAAGAAGCAAAATCATAGAAAGCTTTTATAGAAAGCTTTTTCAGAAAGCTCTAGAACTTGAAAGCTTTCTTAGAAACCTTTCTTAGAAAGTATTATATTTATAAAGCTCTTTTTAGAAAGTTTTAGAATGCTTTTTTAGAAAGTTTTTGTAGGAAACAAAATCGTAAAAAGCTTTTATAAGAAGAAGATTATTATTATAGAAAGCTTTTTCAGAGAGCTCTAGAAAGCTTTCTTAGAACCCTTTCTTAGAAAGT
>CAKKOB020000202.1:36103-58901 GCA_918844115.2 Phlebotomus perniciosus | reverse complement strand
CTGCTTCTAATCATCTGCTGGTCAGTGTTTTGCAAAAAAAGCGCGTGTGCAATTTTCATGTTTTTTTTCTACACGGGAAAATGACAGGGGACAAAAAGTGAGTCAATCTCTAGCACAGTTGGAATCCTACCGAGACTGTCTCGATGACATGTACCAGAGGCCATTGCAAAGAAAATGTCTCTCGTTTGATCTATGAATACAAAGATTCATATGAGTTGTATAAAGATTGTAAATGTCTCGTGGCGTCCGGTTTCACTCTCCCTCCCCCCACTCCTTCAGGATTGATAAATGATCTTGTCGTGCGACATAGATATAGATTAGAAGGAAATTCATATCAAAACGCACTTTGATAAGAGAGTAAATTGAGAAAATCGATTGAGATAAAAATCACACAGAAAAGAATTGAGTACTATTGAACGATAAAAGGCTCAAAGTTGTGTACTCAATGTAGGTGGAGTTTACTGATAACATATCCTCACTATCAAACACTTTTTATGAATTACTCTTTGCTTATTTCTAAGCAGAGGAAATGCTTGAGATATTTCCACTATATATTTGTCTTGGAGGCCACTCCTGGAGCTTCTCGAGAGAATCTGCCACATTTTTCCGAGAAAAAATGTTTGAGATGTGTCACAGGAATTTTTGCACGTTTCACCCATAATCAAATTCAGCACGCAAAGTGCATTTTAATTTGAAAAATGTGTCACAATTTGTATTTCAACTTCTGAGCAAGTGGAGACGCCTGGTGCTTTCCAATGTAACATTTCTTATGGGCAAACTTTGAGTTAATTGCTGTAGGAAAAGTGTCCCTCTTTCATCAGAAAGACACCCTTGAGTAATGAAAGAGTTTTCGATGGATGTTTAGTGCTCTGGGAAGGAAGGGGAAAAAAAAAACTTTGGAGGTTTCCATTGGAACGTCTGTGGAGGCGCCTGGTAATTAAGGTAGGTATATTTCTTGTTTTATACGAAAGTATAATCATAGAATTTACTTCTAATGCTTATGATTAAATTTATCACACAATTTATGCAGACACAGTAAAATGTACTATTAAATTTATTATAGCATCGTGTGTCTTGTATTTTATGAACAGAGTGGAAAATGAGTATCTTGTTGGAAATTTAATGGAGACACACTATTGTTTTCTTAAGTATACCACAACAGAGATATGATATTTATTGGATACACCATTGGACTATTATTGTAATTACTTTTAGTATATGATAAAACACATGAAAGTTTAAAGATTATATGTAGTTTGTGAAGCTTTTTAGTTTTATTCAAAAAGATCAACTTTGATTTTTTTCTTCAGCCATGAACATCATGTCAAAACTCCTCTTACCCAGCGTCAAAGAATCAGGGAATGAAAGTTTGTTCTTTCGTTGTTCTTTTCTGAGACTGTAGACTCCTTAGCGAGAATCTTTACTCACATGTGACAGGGATTAAGTGAAATTGCCCAGACTTTGTCTTGCTCTCTTCTACCTCAAGTGACAACTGATAGTAGCGCTGTATGAATATTAAGGAGCTCTTTTCCCTTTTTGCCCCAACTTATGCTCACACGTGCTATGCCACTCGAGGGTATATATTGTGAGAATTTATAATGATTTTTATCAGTTGTTAGAAGAGGTCGTCGTACGTCGCACGACGGTGGTTGAGAAAAAAATGTGTAGGTATAAATATAGAGGTGTTCTGTATAGCAATTGTGCACAGAGTATCATAATTCAGAGGTGTTGTGCTATGGGGGAGATAAAGAAAATTAAAATCAACAATTTAAGAATGTCAACATTACCTCCTATCTTACTTCTTTCAATATAATCTCGAACCATTTGCCTTTTCATCGTATATATACCCAAAATATTTCATTCCAATTTCATCTCTGAGCTGTTTATTTTGAAGTTTTTAATGCGTTGGAATTTCTAACAAATCGGAAAACCGAGTGGGACTCATTTGTGGCGTGAATTGCTGAGGAAGAAAACTGAGAAAGAAAATTTTCATGAGGGGCCTCTCATTAGCCAGTCTAACATCATTTTATTATATACCTTGTACTGACCTTTTGTACATTATATTGTCGTGGCAGGAATGCTTGTCCCCCTGAATATACCCGGCGTCAAGTCGTTAAACAATCAAATATGATGTAATCCGACTCTCGGTGTTCACTCTTATTTGTCTCTCCCTCTGTCTGGCATGTCCATGGACAAGAGTTGCTGATAAGACACAAACCACTAACAATAAATTATGCTTTTGCGTTGACTCTCACCACAAGAAAATTCATGTTAGACTACAATAATTATACACAAAGCTTTTGTCTCCCCTTTTTCATGCTCACCCACGCTCTGGGTGAAATTAAGGAAGTTGCCTTGTTCGCTCTCCATTGCAATGGGTATTTCTTGGCATTCTTGCGAGAAGAAGTTTTGCAAAAGGGACAAGACATTAGAATTTCAGGGATGTCAAGTTAATACTTTTCATTTTCTTATTTAGTTTTCTCAGTTTTCTGAATGAAATTCTTGGATATCAGATGGCGGCAATTGATAGCAATAAATTACTCCCTAAAACAGGCTGTTTGGTGGAAGGTATAAAAACACCTATGGCATAGAGAGGAAGTGAAAGAGAAAATTATTAACGGCTGGTAATTATTTATCAGATGATGTTTCGTGATAAAATGCGTTTTCGGGACTTCAGAGCTGCGCGAGCGGCTTTTTCCCTTTTGACCCTCTTAAATCATCGACAAAAGAGTCCACAAACCAATATTGGGTTCTTCAACACAAACACTGAAAAATATTTGGCTGTCCAAACAGACTGTCAAGAGGAGTTGGAGCTTCTTGAAAGTGATATATGAGGAGGCGCTTAATATTTTTTGATGGTCTCCAACTCCCCACAAACTAATCTATAATCCACTTTGATTGACGCATTATGTTTACTCGCATATCTTACTTCCGACCGTCTCTCTTTTGGTTCTTTGTGTATCTAATCGGGAGATTCTGATGTGATATTGCTATGGATGTTTGGGTAAATGTGAATTTTTCGAGGGGAGCAAAATTACATTCAAAATAAATTTTTAAAAATAATTTAACGGTTTTTATCTCTTTCATTTCAGGTAATTGTTTCGAGGATTTGGAAACATTCCTATAAGATCTTGCTCAATATTGGATAAAGGTATTTTAATAGGATTAAGGAATTCATAAGAAACATATCTCACTAGTTAATTTTATTAGATACTCTCAAAGTGCAGCATAAAATTTCTTTACAACCAAGTTGTAAAATATGTCAGAGATTTTAATATTATTTGATGGTGTGGACAAAATGTCACGTAAGAGATTTCCCTGAAAATTGGATCGTTGGCTCAATGCCATCAGAACTCATTCATTGATGAAAATCACCAGTTTGTCCTCTGAAGAGAAAATGAAATAAAGACAAAAATATAAAATTAGACAAATTTCTTAACTGAATAATACATGAAGGTGCTTCTTTTTCTCCTAATATCACTGCCACTCTCTCGCATCTAATTCAATTTACGCGATGTTTCTCATGAGAATTCTCTCCTTGACGATGGGGGATTTTCTTTCTGTGCGACACCTCTAAAATGCCAATCAAGTGACATTTAGTGCCTGAAGAGTATAAATTTAATGAGGTGTTGGAAAAAGGGGTGAAATTGATGTGTGATGCGAAGGAAATAAGGGGGAGAGTCATAAAGCATTTTGATTTTTACTGGGTGAGAAAACAGCTCAATTTCTGTCACATGAAATTGATGTATAAAATATGTAATTATGGCTCCATTCCCTCGGGAATACTTTACGACATTTAAGCATTTTATCTAATGGCACATAAATTTTTAAATTCAACTGGATGATAAAATGTTTAAATTTTAGATGGTTTAAAATGAACTTTTATCGTGACTATTTTTACCGAGAAAATTATCGTAGGAAAAAGGATCAATTTTCAATTTCACATACGCTAATTGGATTTTAATTGGCAGTGAGAGTTAAATGAAATATGGATATCATGGTGTGTCAATGTATCTCTTTCGAGTGGCAGAAACTTCAAATATAAAGCTCTTTGAAAATGTATTTTAATTGATGCTCTCTCGGGCAATTCTCCCATTACACTCTCGCCATTTGTATAATGTTTATTAAACGGCAAAAGATATCCACTTATGTCACGATGCATTTTCCATGTTCACAAGTAATTTGCACTTCTCATGCTCACCCGAAGCACTTGTGCATACATTTTCCACCACAAATACAACTCAATTTATTTGATATCTTTCTATTTTTGCCATTTTACCACCAGCCATTAGGACATTTTTCTTGTTGATATATATTCTATTGATACTTATGTTATTCCAGTGTGGTGATTATTTTCTTTGGCATCATGAATTAAAGTATATTTTTCAGCAACTTCCGAGGTCACACTTTGCGTATGGTGGTTCTCATGAGCGCATAAATTTTACTGTGTCGGCAGAATTTATATCAGAAATTACTATTAATCCTTATGGCAATACCTTAGAGACGAAATATTAATGGCTCAGCTATTAATTTAGTGTGAATGAAGTGCAAGATAAGCAGACAATTTGTTAGAGCGATAGAAAAGAAGGTGAAATATAAGCTCAAACATCGTGGATGGAGTGAATGCAAAAATATTTTATATAGTTGCATGTTGGCAAGTCGAAAATTCCTATTAAGTCAGAGCGAGAGTGATTGAATAAGAATGTTAATAAATTGTCGATAGAACTCCCCGGATGATTATTAATTTGTAGTATTTTCACGTGGTGCAATTAATGATGGAAATCGTGTCTGAATCTATGATGAATAAATTGCGCCAATCTCACATAGGGTATGTTCAATTACTGAAAATATCATTCACCATCAGGCCGATTGGGCGGTGAGTTAATAAAGAAAAATATGAGAGACAGACAGAAACTATTGTGTTTCACTATTTATCATGTGTTGTTGTTTTTTACTTGTGCACATTATCGCATTGCGGCGAATTAACATTAATCAAATCATGTTATTAAGTGTCCAGAGCGATATCACCATACTCAATCTCATGAAACATATTTATTCACATTTGTAAAGAAATGAGACGTGAAGACACTTTACTAGATGTATTTGTGTTTTAATATTGAACAAAATGGACTTTGTTGTGCTATTTTATACGTAATCATCTTCATTGAGTGTACAGATCTGTGTGAGAAATGTTTTAAATATGCGAATTATAAAATTCTTTAGCTCATTAGCTCAGGGAAATATTTTAGTACGATTAATTATATCTTTATTGGAAAACTAACTTTTTTTTTAAATCAAGACAATCTTAATAGGGTAAGATTGAGAGCAGAGTTGAATTTTTTATGGAAAATGCAAATTTACTGAATTTTGAGGGAGAAATTTAAAAATTTCTAAATAATCAAAAAAATCTAACCATTTTTTAGATTAGATTTTTATAATATTAGAATTAGATTTTTATAAAACAGTTTTTGAAAACTTTTAGTGGATTTTACGGAAATTCCCGAACGTTATATAGCTCAAAGTTTTCTAAAATTGGTGTATAGCTTTACAGAAAAGTGTTTACACTTTTCGGATATTTTAAGAGCTTTTGAAGTTCTTGCTAAAAGCTTTTGAAAGTTCTGGAGATCTTTTGTGGATTTTCTTGAAGCTTTCATGTAAAGCTTTAGAAAACTTTCTTATAAAGCTTTAGACAAAAAACCTACCTCAACAGCTTTAGAAAGCTTTATTAAACAAATTTAGAAAGTTTTCTTATGAAGCTTTCTTAAAAAGTTTTAGAAATATTTTTCAAACTGGTTTAAAAAACTTTCTTATAAAGCCGTAGAAAGCTTTCTCAAATAGGTTTAAAAAGCTTTCTTATAAAGTTTTCCAGAGAGCTTTAGAATAATTTAGTATTCAAAGTTTCTGAAAGCTTCCGAATTGGAGCTTTGGTGAGCTTTTCTACATAACATGGAAGTGCTGAAAGTGATATTGTACGTCTTTTTGTCCATAATATCTCCCCCTGGCTTCTTACCAATTTTGGTTTATTTTTATAGGAAAATTATAGTCTATACATAATAACAAATTTAATAACCAAACACTATTATTTCTATTCATAATAAACCACAAAGCATGACTATTTCCGCCACTGATCTGTGCTTTTATATTCTTTCGTGCCATTTTCCTGCAATGATGCACATGAGATGACATTCGATCTTGGACTGAGGTCACATTCAATTTGATGCTTCAGCACCGACAAGTGCGAGATCGTCGGATAGGAAACAAAGAAGAGGCGCTTAGTTTCATCGAATTGGACTATCAATTTTGTCCACTATTGAATTTCTCAATGTTTATTTTCATTAGAAATTCTTAATGCCTTTTTAGTCAGTTCTCCGATACGTTTCTTTTGTTAGCACTTAGCTCGTCAGCTGTTTCTCCTATCCATTTATCTTGTTATGTGTAGAATCTTGAGGATGACTCAAAAGACAAACTCTCAACACTATCTTCAATCAATTTTGTCCACCTCTGCGTTTTTTTGGTGCTGTTGTGAAAAGTGTTTCATTGATCCTATCCAATCGGTGGTTTTCCATGTAAGGGAAAAGAGACTGCTTAGCAGAATAAGTTAAAATGCCATAAATTACAAATTCAGAAGACATCGTGATCGTAAAATTGTGGCTTCAAAACTATTGAATTGTTTGCTCTATCTTTCGGTGTATCATTGAAACTCAAAGCAGCTTTTTTTTTAATAGTTCTGGCTGATTGAGATGATAAAAGAAATATTTCTCTATGGGGCGTGGTTTGATACAGTTTTGATACAAGTAATACACATTTTGAGAGTTAGAATCTTTCTATGGCTATAAATTTGCCATTCGATTAGATGATTTTTGCTGAACATGACATTGATTTTAATGGTGTGCACAAAAAAGAGCACAAATTTGGAAAGGTCAATCGTCAAGATTGATTTTGGACTATAAAAATGCCATTGATGAACCGATTTTGCTAAGTAATTAATTCATCTGTCCAGTGAATTAAGATTAATAGTGAAATATGACGCAAAAAGATTTGATTTTTCGAATTTTCTAATGCGATCTTTCGGTTTTTTGGGCAACGAATTTCTTTTTTAGCATTCAGAAACTATCCTCTCAAGACTCAACAAATAAATTTCCTAGAAACCTTATACTCGGTGATTTAACAGAGTGATGGATTCTTTTTGAAGATGCCGAGAAATGTGCTAAATGGTGTCAGTTGAATTTTCATGAATGGTCATAAGATTGTGAAATGTGTATCTGTTTTCTTGTGACATTTTCAATACCTACAATTGCCACTAATTGCATTTATTGAATTTCAACGTGCACCGATGAATACCTTCTAATAAATTTTATTTGACTTTAATTGTCCTAAATGGCGGTTTTTCGCCCATTGATGGCCATTTATTTCCTCAGCGGTTGTGAAATCAACCCACATTCTACACAAAAAAATTATCGGTGGCTTATTAAATTAGGAAACAATCAGATTGGTCATCCATAATTTTAGCGCTTCTCCTTCGGGCTGGATATTTATGTGTTATTAGGCATCCGAGAGGCGGAATATTGAGTAGGATTTTTCGAATGTGGATGATAGGAAATTGGCGATGTTTCTCTTTCGGTGCGAGAAATCTCCTATCGCGTGTTCAAAAGTCAGCAATTTATCTATCTTAGAAGAAGTTGGAGAAAAATGTTGGATTCAGAATGGGAATAAAAAATCATTGCCTCAACGTATGATTCATTGTCGTTTTGTGTATTCTAAGTTGTGAGATTTATTTTTTTGTGTCTAGCTAGATAATAGAGTTCTTGCGCGTCTTCTACATTGTGTTTGGCGTGAATCTTTATACGTGCAAGAATCTTCTTTTTCTTCCTCTCTCTAATTGCTCAAAATTTCATGTGATTCCCATTTAATATCTGAGTCTGTAGTAAAAATATTTTTTCCCCAATTGAATTTCTGGTATTATTATAGCAATTATCTTGAGAATATTCACTTGAGTGCTGTCAAAGGAATTTCCTCACAAGTGAAGAGGTGACTCTTACGAGAAAATTTGACTGCGTGTATTTTGTATTATCCTCCTTGAATTGGCTTTCCAATGAGCAATCATATCAATGGGTGCCTTTGGGGGAAGCATAAAAGCTTCCGCTATTGCTGTTGGGTTGAATTTTCACACAAAGAGAGAAGCAATTAAGGATGTGCCAGACTATTTTCCTTGCACATTTTCTAATCTAATTCACAAGGTTTTCCGCTTATTGGGTTTGTTCAAGTTTTCTCTGGGCTGATTTTTGGTTGTTACCAAAAAATAAGCACACAGACAGAGCCAGGTTCGTGTTCGACACGCAAGAAAGAAATTAGCTTTTGCTTCTCCTCGAAGTATAAATAGCTCACAATATTATATAAAAATCTTTTTTTTCCTGGGACTCGGGGAAAATCGATGAACTTGTGCGATTTCGGGGGATTTCTCATGGTGATTGAGTTGGAGTACTTCAAAAATGAATTACCATAAATTCCCATGAGGATTTTTTGTTCCTTGGATGTCAAATCTTGAGACATTCTGAGTGATGAAACTGGTTTTCTGCGCGATGTTAAAAACCGTCCTTGACTGCAGAGAGTCTTGGTAAGGAATTTGCAGATCGAATGTGAGCAGTGTTTGAGGAATTGCTATCCATTGTCTAAGATTAGACCAATTTATATCTCATAGAAATTCCAAGATTGAGTTGAGAGATTTTATAGCTAGGGTATTTTCAAATAACTTCTTCATCTTTCATCTGATTGTCAAACAACTTTGTTAATCGAATTTATTTCCCATGAGCAATAAATTTACAGTAAATGGAATCACTTTAGATTCTTTCATATAACCCTCGTAAATTGCTTCCAAAGTCTCTATTAATTGCAAAATGTAAACAGAAGGAGGGGATGAATTTAGTAAAATATCCCCCAGCGGTTTTTGGCTCTTGTGAAAAGAGAAATTTTCATATAAAAATTTTCTCAATTTCCTGCCACTGCAAAAGGGAATTTATTGAGATGTTAAAGAGGGAAATTTATCATTTTGCAGTCTTCTTTTTTCGGGTGAAAAGCCGCGTGATTGATGATACTCATTAATCAATCGATTTTCCATATGTTCAAGAAAGTTTGAGGAATTTTTCTTAAAGTTTGTCTATGTGACAGAGTATAAAAGAGGTTGTAACTGCCTCTTGAGTGGCAGATGGAAAAAGGTCGGTAATGTGAGGAAATTCGAACTCAATTGCTTGGCTTATCAGAACTATGGAGAGTGAGTTGGAATGTTTTTTTTTTTTCAGAGATTGAGAAAAATAATACCTGCAATTCAATATTACGCTTTCAATTCGTGTGAAATATATAAAGTTGTCTTTCTTTATAAAATATTTCTTTCTCTGTTGTCAGCAACATATAATTTTCAGATGAAGGAGATTCTTTTATGCCTTTGACGGTGAGATAAAGATTGTGAAGGTGGAAAAAAGAGTAAATATTCGCCATCTAATGCAAAAAAGGTGTACAAACAGTTACCATCACGATGATGTTGATACTGTATAGAAGATTCAATTTCAAACTGGTTTTCATTTTCAAATATTAGATCTTAATATATTACTCTTTTTCGTGTGACACCGTATGAGTTGGTCTTCTAATGAGATGCAAAATCAAAGAGTGAGTCACGGTAGATTTCACACTTTCATATTATTTCTTAGAAATTTTCGTATTATTTGTTGCAGAAACTAAACAATTTAAACTTAAAACAAAAAATTCATCGAAAAAACTTAGCAGAAACTTCTTTTTAGAACTTTAAGTATAGATGTTCTAGAAAATTTATAGCAGAATTTATCAGAATTTCTGAGAGAAATTTAATTTTTTATTAAAAAAAACTAATTTTTCACAATAGATATGCCTAACTTTTAGTATCTCACATATTTCATTATGATTCACCCCTTATACAACACAGCCAAAGAAGTCGAATTGATACCGAAACAAACAAAAAGAAGGAAATATGAGGAGTACTGTGCGGTGTTTCTCTTCCACAAAAGAGGCATTTCGGTGCATAACAATTTAGGCTTAAGAATCTTCAGCGGAAAGACAGTTTTTGGAGATGTTAATGACGAGTTGTAATGAACAGAAGTAGAATTCTCTGCATTCTAATTAACCAAATATTGAGTGATGATTGAGATGAAGTCTAAGTGTGAAGTCATGCAGGAATATTGGCAAACGATTGTGGGTGTTTTGGTAGAAGTTCAGCAGAATGTATGTGATCAATGTTTCATGTTTTGTCTGGGTGATTTAGCACTCCCTTCGCCACATGCAAGCCTCGAAAAGTGGGTGGGATACGTGTCTGCTTCTGTTTTCTAATACCATCCGAGAGACGAAGAAGTCGAGTGTGGGTTTAACACGAAGCTTCTCACCCAGACAATGTTTCTGAGTAATTGAAAATTGTATTATGAGAAATAAATCTAATTGATTTTATTATTGTCACTCTGAGAGAAAAATTTATGATTTCACCAGTCAGATAAAAAGTTCCACGTTAATGTGATTTTGCATTCCAGAGATCATATTGAGGAAAACTTAATGGATTTAAGTGGGAGAAAAAGGGAAGAAGTAGACCATTTTTTAAACCATTGAATGATGAGGGTGGCAAAGAAAAGAAAACTTTTCACTTCCACTAAGATGCAGTGAAATGTCTTTGGAAGTTTTCCAATTAAAAGGTTAGCAAAACATTAGTCTGGACTCGTCATTTCTCATTCTAAGAAAGTTGGGAGAGAGAAAAAAAACTTTATTAAAGATGGATCTGCTCTCTGGAAAATTCACTCACGTCCAACACATGCTATATATGAAGTATATTTGGAAAAATACCGTGACATCTCAATATCTGATATTTCTTCGGGTTATTTTATTGTATAACTCATCAAATATTTTTATTGCTTGCTGAATAAAATGTAAACACGAGAGGAAATTGAAGAATTTCTTTGGCATTTTTTACTCTTATTGTTTGATGTTGTAAAGTTTTTACAACCAACTAAATATGTAATTTAACATTAACAAATGATAACGCGAAATTCCTGAAAGATTAGTGTAATGTCAAATTGAACATTAAATTTTCAATTTAAAATGATAATCCATAAGGGATTATTCAGTCATCGATTATAGGTTTGTTATTGAAAATGTTCTTGGATATCTCTTAAATCCCATTTATTAAGGGATTGACATTTTTAATAATAAGTTTTTAAAAGATATTGATTTCATAATCCTTAGCTTGAAAGAACAAATTAAGTTAAGTAATCTTCTAAGTTGTTTTTCAATGATTTTATATCTAAAGAGTTTCTAATGTATTTTATTAATCTTATTTCAAGAAATAAAGTACTTAATTAGTATGCTTATACAAAGCATTTCTGATATAATATATACATTGTTGAAACTTTCAACACTTTGTGCTCACATGAGCACCCCTTTTAGGCTCTTGAGTTGGATTTAGGGCTCTTGAAAAGTTCCCAACTAAAAGGAATATCTCATGGTTGAGACATAAATAAGATCTACAATCCCAATCAAGACATAATAGCAAGTTTAATGGTGAATCTTTGAAAATGAAATTAACTCACTTCTTCGTATTTCTCCCAGCTGTTTATGTATTTTCTCTCTTGTGGCCAACAATATAGTGGCATATAATCTCTGTTGCTCGATTCAAGTCATGTCTGGGTTGAATTCCTGGTGACTTCGGGGGGAGGTTTATACACATCGTTTATTGCTTCTTCTCGTATGGACTCCTCCGCATTGGGTGATTCTTGGGGGTGTTGGGAAAAATATTTTGCGGAGAGGAAAATGAGACATGGGTTCAATGTATTCCCATCTCTGATAAGATTTTCGATGGTTCTTTTGTATGAATGTGAAATCTATTTTTCGGTATTCCCCCTTTCTGAGATGATTTAGGATCGCTATAATGTTCCTCGGTGTGTCCTCTTTCCCCCTGAAAAAAACACACTCTGTCCCGGGTTGAATGCTACTGCAAGATAGAGAATGTGTTTGCGAATTTTTTTGCAGAGAACATATCGTGTTGAGAGTCTTTGCTTTGCCCCTCTTTTGAGGCAATCATTCAATATTACGAGTGTGATGAAATTTATTATTGATTCTGGGTTGATTTAGGAGTGTCAAAGTGCTTTCGCACTCTCAATTCATATGTGAAAATGGTGGCAAAAGTTACTGAAGATGGATGAAGTGGTCCCGGAGTGAACAGCATGTGGTGGAAGTGAGTAACTTTTTCATTCCACCATCTCTCAAAGATATTGCAGCAGAAATGATTGTGACTTTGAGATGCGAAAGAATACAATAAATGGAAGATGGTCCTCACACCCTTTCGCATGAAAAATCATATGGGGGCTGAATAATATTTATTGCTCCTTGCACAATGTCTCATGAGAGAGGAAAGTCGTGGCAATTGCAGCTGAAACACGCCATAGGACGCAATAAAGAATAATATATAATCGTGCTTTGTCTAAATATGAATGAACGATGGTGTATTGGGACGAAATAAGCACAATATTCCGTGGATGTTACAAAAAGTCAGTAGGAAGTGATACGATATAAATCCAAGATTTATAGACAAGTTTCATTGTTTGTGTCATGTTTCGTGGCCGTATTTAATATTTCTTCTCATCTATAACGCAATGTGTGTGTGAATCTTCCACTAATATTATTTAAGAAATGTATAAAAGCGACTAAAGTTGTGGGAGATTTTTTTATCCTCCTCTTCCTGGGTCTTTGAGGATTTTCTATGTTTTCTAAGAAAAAATTATCGTTTTTTTTTTAGAAATTCGTCAACTTTTCCTAAAAACTCGTTATTTTTTACTAGAAATTTGAAATATCGAAATATATATAGTTTCTGCGACCCATCCGGCTCTCAAAGGGTTAACATAAGAAATAATTACTTTGTTCCATTTACTGATTCAGATTTCTTCCAAAGAAGGTCAAATAGACCTACATGTGTGTGGTTATAAATCGATCCTAAAAGAGTGATTAGTTTGTCATTTGGACAAGATGAAGTGATCTTTAGTTGCCACGCTCGACGTAAAACACTAATTAGTAAGTGATTATGTTAACCATTCTGAAATCTCATTCGTCGGAGATCATTTGAAAAGCCATAGATTGAATTTAAAGAAATCGCCTTGATTTTTCTGTTTGGGTCTAAAAGTCTATATATCGCTTCGATGGTGAATTTATTTACTGACAGATTTCACTGTGTTGTAGATAAATTAATGAGAAAATTATCTGGCACTTTGGGTTGCAATTAAAATGTTAAATTTATTACCAGTGGACTTCTGCTAACGGACTCAACCATAAATGGCGATACGCGATGTCATCAGACGGCAGTTGCCTTTGTAGTTAAATAGCAAAAGTCTTTTTCGCATTTTCTATGTTGTGTGACTGTGTGTGGTTGCCATTGCCATTTCAGAGATATTAAATTTTATTCTGAATCAATGAAAAGTCATTAATTCAGGTTTAATTTTCCATCAAGACATCCGCTGCAATTTTCATATCAATACTCATTTGCTCGACTTTTTCATGCACACTCGTATTGTATAACTGCATATTTTTCCATGCGAAATTCTTATACATGCTGAATTTATGATGACACGTCTACTTTTCACCTTCTGTTGCACACAGAAACGATTCCGAAAAGGAGAAAGACACCAATTTGAGATACACAAAGATGAGAGTTTCATCCACTTCACCTGTGGAAAATCTTTTATTTGTTCAACTTATTTTTCCCAATTTTCCTCTATAACTGAACTTTGCAACCCACTTGTGATTTCTCTTCACGTGAAAAATGTTCATGCCGTTGAAGAAGATTGAAATGGGAAATGGAACAATGAGGAGTGAGTTTGAACCGTGTGAGCTTTTGTCATGGGTGAAACTTTCAAGTTCAGTCTGTTGAATGGGGAAAACTCTATATTTGATATCTCTGGGTTTTCTTACTTTTGCGGTTATTGAAACAGAAGTTTTTTATTTAAAAGAATTGCTATGTACTTCCAGTGGCAATTATGGTATTTTACTTCTTCTATGAAACTGTGGTAACTGTGTATAACATCTACTTATAAATTGAAGAGGAATTTCTATAAAATCGATGGAATTCAAGTAGAAATTGATGAATTTCAACTAGAAATTGGCGAATTTCTCTTAGAAATGGGTGAATTTCTACAAAAAATTTGTGAATTTCTGCTAGAAATTGACAAATTTCTACTAGAAACTCTTAGAAACTAAGAAATTTCTTTACTCTCCCATTTAAAGAAACCCATTTGAGGAGAACTTTGAGGCCAATAACTCCAGTGCTAGTAAATCAATGGATTCCGAGAAAAAGGGGGAAAATATAATTAAATATTAGTGAGTAAATTGTGTGTAAAAGTATATATGAATTGCGTGCAGAGAAATTAATTGACAGTGAGTGTAATGACACGAGGGGTTGCCCTTAACACTAACATCCTGATTGTGATAGATTTACTCAGTATATATCCTATTATTTTGTGGTGAATGTTCAAGGGGTTGTTTCGTGGTTACGCTGGATGAATTTTAATCTTCCTCTCGGTGGAGGACAATTGGGAAAAGCCACTCTGGGAGAGAATAAATTTTCCTTCCTTTGTTGATTGTCGTCTGGCGTGCTGAAGAAGTGCCACCGAGGGTTTTCAATGCCACAAAGGTCAGAGGGGAGGAGAGTGCAATTATAATTGCTAATTTATGAGACTTTTTGCACATGTTTGATACGTTTGATATAATAATAAATTCCACTGATTTTGCAAAGTGCGATATTTCTAAAATTTGCGTGAAGATGTTTACCCCGTGGTTTTATCCCTGTGCTGGCCTGGCAGTCATTTGAAGTCAAATGGGTTGGTTTTTTAATGTATCAGTGTTTTGCATTTTATGCATATAACCATCCCATTCGGATTGAGCCGGTTTCTCTGTGATTTCTGCTTATTAGGCACAAGACAAGCTCTTATCAAATGTCCATCGACATCGGAACAACTTTATAAATTAAAATGTAGGAGACAATGTAATAATTTTGGCTCTTTTAGTCTCTCTCTCTCTCTTTCTACTGGCAATATCTTGTGTCTGAGTATGAAATTGAGGCTTCGCGCTTGAGCTCTAAAGTGGCATTTTTTCGTCAGATATCAGGCCACGAGAGACATTAGAAAGAGAGGTATAAAAATTATTTTTTTCTGCCACAATCATTAATCAAGTGTTAATTTGCGAATAGAGACGTAAAACGATTGGGATTTCAGCGATTTGAGTTTTACGAGTAAAATTTAAAATAAACTCTTCAACCTCTAACTCTAAAGCTTATCTTTGAATGCGGTGCTTTTCATGAAATATACAAAGTTTTGCTATTTGATTAGGGAACTGTTGTGTCCACTGTGGGTGGGAAATTTGTCTGGAAAATTGCAGAAATTTCCCCTCATAGGGAATTAATATGGCGCCAGAGCACAATGTGTGTGAATAAAATGAATTGGGTGATTAGTTACAATGTTCATATGGGGTGCTGTTTGCAAGACGTATTACCTGCTAGTCCATGAGGGGACCTTTTGATAAATTCATGCAATATTTACCATAACTTGTGCAGCTGAATTGGTCTATTTTGCCAAGCTATTCCACCACTTTATATGCACATTTGTGTTAGCAAAAGTAAACACAGGAGGGAATTGCCTTGCAATTTTCTGTAAATTCATATGTTGGGTGTCTCTCTATTTTGATTGCATAAAAACGAATATGGAAGCATTGGAGAAGGTGTGGATGGGAAAAATGCTAGGAGGGAATTACACCTTGAAAGTGTTAATGACACTTGCAATTAACACGTCTAATTAAACTAAGTGACTAATATTTTCAATATTTTTATGTCTCACCGACTCCGAATGTTTTGTCTTTGTGAATGGAAATTACCTTTTTATGAGCTGTTAGTTTTTTTCCTCTTCTTGTTCCCTGGATTTAACACGTGCAACATGGGTTGAATAGAATTTATTGAGCTTAGAATTTTCTAGGAAAATCTTTAAAGGAAAACGTCTTGAAAGTTTTATACTTTCTTTGCTGGGGCGAAAAAGTCTCAAGGAGCTCATCCTGTTTTCAATTGTGATTGTGATAAAAGCTTTTTCTTTAACTTTTTCCCTCAAACGACACTTTTGACCCAGTTTCTCAAGGGTTGTGCAAATGAACGGGTGTACAAAGAAATTTTAGAACCATAATCAAAGATGAGGTGAAAAGTGTTTGATGAAATGGAGACAAATGACATTTTAATTAAAAGTACCTAATGGTCAAATTCTATTTGGCCGGTGTATTTAATTCACAATATTGATTTTGTGCCACCAACCCTTTTGGCTGTCTTTTCAGTGTGCTATAAATAGAGGCAATTGAGTTATGTTTTTGAAATTTGTTGACAGAAATACCGCGCTGGACACCACAATGAAATTTGATCTGTGAAAGCATTAGCGTTAGTACCTTCTGTTATCATAGGGGTTAACAGACCTGTGATCGGTATATTGCATCAATTTGCAATTTGATTATGGCGACACGGCTTTAATAAGTTTTTTTTTCAATATTAGGCCAGGGCTTATACATATTTATCACTGATCTGTGTACTCCATAAATTCTATTGTGATATGTGGGAATTTTCATACATACGTAATGTGAATGGAGCTTTTTCTGTTTGAATGCTTACCTGTTGTGATATTGGACTTAAACCCCAATATTTGTTCTCTAATGAATCTGATACCAACATACATCAAGCAGAACTATTGAGAGTATATTAATTATGCAAATGAAATGAAAAACAGTTGATACATGATGCTCGACTAATTTGCAGTCTCATTCCACCATCATAAATACCTGGAGGTGAAAAAAAGAAAAGAGGGTGGAAAAAAATTCATTGGGTGGAAAATTTCATTGAGAATATTCGTTGGAAACAACAAAAGGGGAAAAAATTTCCCTATGAAAGTTGCACAGAAAGCAAAAGTTGAACAAAAAAAATGACAGTTGAGTAAAACTAAAGTCTCGTACATATCTTTTTTGAGGGGGTGGGGTTTCCACCTTAAAACCGTGGAAGATATGTTTCGCACAGAAAACGCATCTTAAGGTTAGACATGAGAAGAGGCTGCGAAGAGCAAGAGTCTCGGAGGAAAAAAAGGGACCACTTGGCGCCTCAAGATATCGATCGACGTTGTGGCATCTCTTTAGCGCTGTGACGCACAAATGTTTGTATATGTAATATGAATTGTAATGGGAAATCTCTTCTTTTCTTCGTAACACACTCGGGTGTTTGCCCACGTAGACAGTGAGACGTCTAACAGGGCACGTTTTCTTTTTTCATCATCTTATTGCGCAAGATTGTGATTCCTAAAGATCAAGACTCGTGCTTTCATTTTCCTTTCTCACTCTCTTCATCATCATTTTGCCAAAGAGTCTCTCAGAGTGACATAAAATAAGACAATCTTGGCGACGGCAAAAGGGACATTATTTTTCGCCTTGTCTAATACGATAAGATGGAAATAGAGGTATATATTTTGGGTGGCTTTTCCTGGCACTTTCTTATACTCTGGAATAAATTCATTTTTGGGTAAATATGAGGTGAAGAAATTGGATTTATTACTGAGTCACCCTCAAGGGTTTCATTTTACACGGACTATTGTTTAAGAATGTGTATCCTTATAAGAGTTTATATGCTTCTCCATGACTTCCTTCCAATGGGCTTTGTACTCATTTTAACTATTATTTACGTGTTCCTTTGAACGTAAAAGAACACGTGAAAATTGTATGAAATAAATTCAGTTTATTTAAAGAGTTTGAAAATTTAATGAGCTTCTGCAAATTAATTTTTCAGTAACTCTTGGAAATCACAAAAGTTCACAATATGAATATTTTGCAAAGCTTTGTGTTGGGGGGAAATCGATTGAAATATTCCGAGAATTTATAAAATATTCATTGGAGTTGATAGAAACTTATACATACACGTCTGAATAATCCTGACATTTTGATGACTTTTCCACGTAGAGGTAAATTGGCAGTTTAAGAGATGGAGTGTTTCGTTCATAAAACTATAAAGCATTTCCGCAGCATTTTTTGCCAGAGTGGTTGATGAAAAAATGATGAGACTCTAATTAAAAGTGATTAATAATGCGTTGGGGTAATTTTTCAGGGCTGTCAGTGCGTTCGTGGAGTCAGGAAGTGTCTCTTGTATATTCCCCTTATGCTTTATTGTTCGTCATTATGACGATGAAATGTAAATAAATGGGACAAAAAGTCTACTAGAGCGCATTTCCTGGCACACACATTCGTGAAGACAGACGGATTGGCAACTCTTGAGGTGTGTTGCACAATTAGATGACTCTACCCACATGGCGGGGGTATTTCCTAAATGATTTTCAAAAACTATTTCAATTACACTCCCACCGAGCATTTTCCCTGTCATCACGAGTGATGCACGTGAGGATTTTCCACTGTAATTAATTTGAGAGGGAAATTGTTGGGTATCTTAAGTGATCTGGCAGGTAATTGAGGGAATCGTTGTGTGGCAACTGCAGCGAAATGTTAAGATTTAAGACACGTCGCTCATTCCTTTAAGTAGGATGTTACACAGAGAGTAACAGATTTTATTCATTAGGTATTATTTCAAATCTTAAAACATAAACTCTTAAATATGCAAAGATATTTATTTAAGAAAAAAGCTTTAAAGGGCTCTGAAAGAAAGCGTAAAAGGGTTTTGCAAAGAAGCTTTTTAAAAGAAAGGTTTAAGGAATGTTTGAAGAGCTTTAATGGAAGATTTGAAGAGCTTTGAAAGGAAGCTTGATAAACTTTTGAAGGGAAGCTTTAAAGAGGTATAATGAAGCTTTGAGAAGCTTTAATGGCAGCTTTCAAGAGCCTTTATCTGAATAAATTTATTGTCCATTCAAAAAATCTTCTAAGAAAGCTCAGTAAACACATTCAAGAACTTAAATCAAAGAAATATCGAACATGGAAAGCTCTAAAGCTCATAAAATTGATTAATAAGCTTTATAATTTTTATTGATACTTTCTGGGGAAGTTCTAAACCGATTTTAGAAAGCTTTGACTTTATTTATCATCAAGTTTGAATTTTTCCCTTAAAAGCTCCGTCATTTTCTTGAAAGCTCGACAAGTTAAAGAATTATTAAATGATTTGTTCGGTTGGCTGAAAAGTTTTCAAATTTTTTTGAAAGCTTGTAAAATGTTCTGAAAGCTGTTTAAATGCTTAAAAAATTATTATTATTTTTAAAATTATCACTTTCGCTTCCAAGACTGCTAGAGAACATTTATTCAAGAGTTACACTACTTCTCACCATAAACTTCCTCATTGAAAAAAAAATTTTTTTTTGTAATTATTTAAATGTAATAATTTCACGCATTTTAAATCTTGTCCTAAATGTTTGCGTTCTTATTGAATAACCCTATATAACTGTCCCAAATTTCACATGTCACCAGTGAAGATGAGTAAAAATAGCGTGGACTACATGTGCAAATTAAATTTGGAATATTAGAGGCATAGGAGTTCATTTTAATGCAACGGAATTGGGTTATATATTTGTGCAACCATCCGATTCATCCTGTTTCCTCTCATTGGGGTCGTTTAATATTTATATATTAATATATAAATACATATATAACGATAAATTCCTATTCCGTCTGGTGCAATTTGGCGTAACTATGTGACATAATGACAATATATGAGAAAGTTGAGCCTTGAATATAAAATTAATGATGTATCCAAGTGTTGCCTTAATTCACTGACTTTTTCCCACCCACGCTGCGAGGATAATGTCTCCTTCCTATAGGATATAGCAGCTCTTCTGCGCATTTCCTCTGGGAATTTTTTTCTGTATATAATTATTCAACAATTTCTTATACAAACTCCAAAGTTTGTTCTTGCTCTCTCTCTCCGGTGGTTTCAAGGACTTTAATTTTCGCTATATACTTAATGAAGAAGAATCTTGTATCACCGTGAGACAAATATTCTACGAGTTATATTTTATAATTAATTCCTTTTAAACCGCGTGTAAATTTCTTTTTCCTGTGGATTATGTGTACTCTCACCAACCCTCTGTTATCCTTCCGGAATGAGAAAGCTTTAGGAAATAGTGAAGAATGGCATTAATTTAATTTGCCAAGAGAACCTGGGGGTAATTATGTAAATTTCAAATGAATTTAAAGAGATTTGACTTTGTTGATTAGACTTTAATATTTGTTTGTGCACAAGGGGTTACAGGATTTGTGATTTTTGTAAATTGTCTCCTCATGGTCTTGCGTAATATTCATTCTGAGTTATAATCTCTCTTGACAGTCTTTGAGTAAAGTTTGTGGTTCTATTAAACATCTTTATTCGTCCTGAGGGAGTCTCTGTGGTGCACGTTATTCACCCCTCGGTGATCATAGAGTGACTGAATTTACAAACGTGAGGCTCATGAGGAACGTGGCCTGGGAGATGGGGAATGAAAAACAATCAGGGGAAGGCTTAGAGGGTTTTATGTGGCTGGATCCACACATTATCATTTTAACTCTTTTCCTCTCCATCAGTTGGAACTTTTGTCGGATATATAGAGGGAATTTTCGCGCTCTCGAATAAACTTGACGATTTTCTGAGTCTGCAAAGTGCTTTTCAGATCTCCTCTCCCCTAAAAATACATTGTCTCTCTTTTCAAAGTCTCCGCCTCATGGCTTTTGCTAAATGGTGTGTGCTAGTCTTTATGGCAAACACATTTCATGTTGTGACTGCAGGATCTCACCCAGAGGAGGTATCTGGTGGTAATAAAAGCCTCAACTTGGGATAATCAAATTTAACCTTTGCTACTTTCATTGATTTTTTTTGCTTCATGCTGAATCGAGCGCTTGTCGTTGGAGTAATTCACGGCGTTAGCACGTTATCCCATATGGTGGGAAAAAAATCTTTTTTATCCACTTTCACTCATCCAATGCACATAAAGGGGAGAAATAACCTTGGAAATAGGTGAAAGCTTCTCATTATTCTCAAATATTTGAAATATTCGCGAAAAGAATGAATAAATATGTTTAGAAAATAAATAAAGAAATATTTGGATAATACACATTTTTTCTCCTTGAATGTGCTCCTTAAAGGAGCTTATCGGAGATTAAGCTTGACTAAATATTACTGGATAGGACTGGGTGTTTTTATGTTGAAACTTTATTCACTTGATTATGGATAAAATCCTATAATAAAACACTTAGATGTTTTTTTTGCTGCCGCATGAAAAATCCCTTTTCCGGCCATCCAGCGACAAAATGACGCTTGAATTCTTTGTTAATAATAATATAGATGTAAAACAGGTTGATAAATTCAATTTAATCATAGCATATGTAAATGCATTCATAAATTGATATGATAGGTGGGTAATTTATCGATTGATAGGGGGACAAGGGAGACCCAATTGATGGTGGGGAATGCAATTGAAATGCACTACAATTTTAATTGAATCAAAAAAGTGTATTAATTAATGTTTCTCTATTCTAATTATCCCTTTAGGCTCAATATGTGGTGGACGATGCTGCAGCAATGACACAGAGGATGAACTGATGATGAAGTCAACGAATAATTTCAAGCAGATTCTTCGGCATCATACAAGAAGTCTTAGGGGGATTCTTGAGTCAACAGCCACCATTTTTCGTGGTGAGTGTGCAAAAACTTTTTTTTGTATACCTATGATGATTATTACGCGAAAAATTCTCCTTTGATCACGACGTGTGCTAAACAATTACACATGAACTGAGATTACTTCGGGGAGATTTTCTCACTTCATAGTTCGACAGTCCGGGGGGGAAATGGCAAATAAACACATATACAGCTTTAGGCTTTGAGATCAAAGAAATGTGCTTCATCAAGAATATTCTCTGAGTTATTATTGAAATGTTCTTCCTCTCACCATGCAAATTCTCTTGTCTCTTTTATGATGCCCGTTTAGATGTGATTGTGCTTATGTAAATGCGAATATTTTGCATCCGCTTCATTTCAATGAGGTGGGCTTCTGCTTTTGATTGTACTGGAAATTGGTCTCTATTGACAAAAAACGTTGAGAAACGAGAGAGAACTAGGGGATACTAGGGCGGCAAAACATAGCAGAATTCTCTAAATAAAGAGAATTTTTCAAAAATGGGGAAAGGTAAATTAATAAACATAAAAAATAACAAAAATTAAAAGTACCCACGGTTATGGTTTGCACTGGAAATGACATAAAAACGTTAGGGGAGGGGAAGGCAATTTTTGCATATGGAACAGATATATAAATTATTTGTCCTTTTTATTTTGTTTTATTTTATAGATACATAGAAGTTTTGCATTGCAATTTCTTTTTTCTTTTTTTCACAATTATTAAAATCTTTTAAATTACTAATAGATTGAGATAAATCTTAATTTTGGCTATGTGGAATTGGATTTTCCCATTTTTTCCAAAAAATTTCGGATCACGCGAAAATGAAATCGGGGTAACGTTTGATGTTAATTTAACCTAATTTTTTGTTTTTTTTTGGTTAAATGCAACGAAACAGATTCTTTGTCTTTGCTAAGATGCCAAAAATGTAATTTGTGTCAATATTTTTGCCCACAAAAACTGAATATCTAATATAATCTCAGCTAAAAGTTGTGATAAATATTTCTAACCTCATAAAAAATGTTTTCCCGCCAGAATTGTAAATTCAATCTATAGACTGCGAACTGAAATGACAAGAGAAATTTGGATTTTGGAATAATTCAATCTCAATCGAATGCGGTGGTGTAATTGGCCTCTCCAACTAGTATATTGGTGAA